>VZTJ01004369.1:0-69569 GCA_013397795.1 Orthonyx spaldingii | reverse complement strand
GGGGAGGGCAAGGGCCCAGTCTTACCAGAGAGAGAAGCAGAGGACCTGCTTCTCTGGAAGCAACAGGACAAGAAAAAGGGTTGTTTCTCAGGTGTCCCTCTCTAAATATTTTTTTTTTCTGGAGGCAGAACAACCTTTAATTAGATTGTATACCTATCAATACTTGAAACTAGGTCACTGGCTCTGTCTCTCAGGAGGCAAGCTGTACTACTTCCTGCAGCATAGGTCACCTCTAAGACTGACCCTTCCTGGGCAAACCCAGGACAAGCATCCTTAAGGAACTAGAGGAATTTGTGAGGGCTGCATTCATGAAGTTATAATGTGAGAGAGCCTTTCTACTTCCTCCCCGTCCCTGTCTCTCCAATCCCCCCAAAAAGATACTTTAGTAGGAAACTAAGAATTGATATGTTCTGAACATGTATACTTGAAAAAGAGTTATGACAGTAATCACTGAAGGTACTGGTTCCTCAAGGAAATACTTGTCCCATTTCATCTCCTGCATGGCTGAAAACAGTCTTAACTTGCAGGAGTAGGACTGTGAGTTTCAGGGTTAACAATGAGTTTAGGAGGGAGGGAGAGAGGATGATGTGGGAATATGGAAAGTCAAACCATAATTCTGCTCTATCATGAATCCCAGCAATGCTATACTGTCATGAATAATAAATACTCCATCGGAGTCCAGATTAAATGCAGAAGTTTGTCCCTGTCAGGCAAGAGAAAGGTACTGAGACAAAACATAGTGTAGGAAAACAGAAAATCTTTATCTAGGTGGACAAACTGTGTGTCCAGCATATTCATTATTAAGTTCTCCATTTAAAATAAGTAGTCTGTGACTAAAGTGAAAGCCTAGGAAGATTACAAAGGGGTTTGAAAACAGTGACTTGTGCCAAATGTGTCTTAGGATAAATGACTATTTTGATAATTTCTTTAAGTGGAGCATTTCAATGTCAGTGTGTTCCCTTTTGAAATGGAATGGAACATTCTGATTGCTCAATTTGAAATTATTTCCTTCTGTGGACTGTCCTTCACAAAAGAGCAGATTTAAATGTAATTGATCATCTTCTACCTAAATGCATTCTTTTTTATTAACAATAATTTTTTTACATACATCTGTGAAAGCCCAATAAAGTTTTGGGGGCTTATGATATTTCACAGAGAAAAAAAAATTGAACCCACCTTAAAACAGGAAAGTTGTCTTCTGTTTGTTTCAAATTTATAAAAAAATACAGTCATAATAACTCAGAGCAATTATTTACAGCCCTTACATTTTCCAGTATTCAGGGAACACCATGGAGTCTAGTCAGTTCTCCAAACCTTTGGTCTGAGAGCAAGTAACACCAGTTTCCAAGAGCTACCCAGAAAAATAAAAACACTAAAATAAAAACACATCCTCAGGGAGCAAAAGTGCTGGCACAAAATCTATCCTGGGGCAATCAACTGCATAAATGTAGCTAAATATGTGCCATCTATGAAGGAGTTTGTCCAGCGAAATCAGCAGCATTTCTCTTACAAAACACTCAGTTGCTTCAGGATGTGATTCTGTGCAGGTAAATTCAGGATATCTGAAGTTATTGCCAGCCTGTTATCTTGAAATGTCTCAAATGGTGACTGCATTTTTTGTGGCAGTGTTTTACTGCAGAAGCCGTAACACAGAGAAGCTTCTCGATGTTTATTCCAGTGTACAAGTGACTTGTTTGCTCCTGAACAGATGGTCATTCAACCACAGCATACATCAGCTGACACCTTTATTGCCCTAATAAGGAACAGGAAGAATCACCAGCAGGTTTCTATCTTGTTAACACAATGGGATGTGCAGGCTACAGCATAATGCTGCTAAATGCCAGAGGTATCAAACTAAATGGATCCACCAGGAGTGCGGCAAACTGATCTGTCTTGTTGTGTTGTCTTTGCATTGGTAGTGGATAAAAAAACCCTTGTGTTTCTCTCCTAACAGGTTAACTGATCTGTAGCATTTCCTGATTTTTCTTTGCTTTTACAGGGTTATATAATACGTACGGCTCAACCAGGGGCCACAAAAGTTGTGGGAAAGGGTACTCACTGCTTGAATGTAATTTGTTCTTTGAATTACACCACAAACAGGATGGTGAGACTTGTGGAATAGGGATATGTGTCATTCCAAAGGGAACCGCCAAGCCCTTGGGAGACAGGAGCAATAGTACTTTGTATCCCAGTGTGGGAGTGCACTGTGGGGTTCCAGGGTGTAGCCAGTTGGGGGGGAGGGGAAAGACGCACCCCCAGAGCCATGAGCAGGACCTCAGGCTGAGGGATCTGCACCTGCTGTGGGCACCTTGCTTCTCCTGGTACACAAAACACCAGAAGGAAGGTCGGGGTTCATAGTAGAGCCCTTTACACTCTACCATTTGTAGCTCTATCTACATGGTGTGTTTCTTGGATCCAGAACAAGATTTGGGACATCATGTTTGCCTTTTCAGAATGCATTAAATATTGCCGTGCTTAGAAACAGTCTATAGCTGGCCCAAATAAACAAAAATGCTGCAATGCTTGGTCACTATTTTCACTCTTTTTGCTTAAAAAAATAACTTCTATTTGTTTGCATTACCTGTTTGTGCAAAAGTAGCCCTTTTCCAGTAGCAATGGCTGAAGCACAGCAGCCTTCCAAAACTAATAAAATATATTTGGCTTAATACATTTAATGATCTTGTCCTCTTAACTACACAAAGGCAAAAGGTTTTAGAAGAATGTGCAAGCAAATGTCTCCATCTAGTCTCTACAAACGATCTGACCAGAGCTACATATATACTGTTTACGTTGTGCTTGCCTTCTGTCCAAAGGCACCCAGCAATTCCGATGACCATTTTCACATCCATTTCACATTTCTAGCATCCATGCTTGTAGAAATGATGCAGCAAATATAAAGCAGTATGTACGTTCTGGAAATGTATATGTCTGAAACTCTCTAAATACTTATTTGTATTATTATTCACTGCAATTATTTTGAGTCCATTCAAAAGTAATTGAGTCAGACAAATGCTGTATGCTGTAGTTTTCTGCTCATCTAAAAAGGTACAACACAGACTGTGGTGCTGTTTGCTTTCTTTTGCCACCTTGACAATATCTCAGCTCTGAAGGTGCACCGTTGAAGATACCTTTTCTCTGACACATCTGTCAAAATACAATTTTATTATTATTTTTCCTTTTTACTCTTATTAAAGCAGCAATCAAAATATAAGGAAAACAAATTATGGCAACCATGAAAGTAGGATTTCTGTCACAGGTAAAATCAGCCCCAGAGGAATTCCAAGCACTGAAACCATGTTAAGATTACTGTATGCATCAAAGAGGAGTATTTAGTGCTTTTAAGAATAAAACTGTATTCCAGAAATAGTTATATATCTTATAAATAAGGAAAACCAGCATAGTCACCAGCAGTGACAATACAGTAGATTCTCCAAAAAAAAAAATTATCCTAAGAAAAAGTTCTCCTAAAAAGACAAGCATTTATCAAATCCATGTAACTTGAAATCAAAAGTGCTGTGGTGATGCACAACACAGTCACAACCCACCAGTAGAAGTCAGGATGTTTGTTAGATGTCCCATCAAAGAAACATGCCCACTGTTATGGAACAGACTGTCTTTGCAGAATACTTGTGTAGGGCTGACATATTGGACACAGTTTCTATAGCAGTTCTGTGTCTTTATGGAAAATGAGCTTTAGGTCATCTCAGATGAGCTGAGAAACTATGTTTAGATGACTAAATCAGGTCCCTAGGTGGTTTGTAAGTGACACTGGAGTCACTGATAACATTATTTGGATTTCCAGGTCACAAATTATTTTCTAAACATCAGCAAGCAATTAGACAGAAATATATTCAAGTGTCCAGTAATAGTCAAACCTCCAAAAATCTTCACAAGATTGAGGATACTGCGTGGGCCTTACAGAAGGTCTGAGCAAGAGAGTGGACAAGGATAATAAAACTAGTCTCTTCTTTCTACCAGTTGCCAATTTAATAAATATCTCTTGGAGCTGGTGTTAGGTGTCAGGTGAAGTGCTTGAAGTGGGCGAAAAAGTAATACATCATATAAATAAAAATGAAACTCTCAGCATCTGACAAAAAATGCCTGCAGTGCAATACTTTCCAGTCATAACTGATTCTCTTAGTAGAGAAAGGGAACATACTGAAAGACTTTCAGCCCTTCACCTTGCCACAGAAAATAAAAATGGCTTCATTCATGATAGAAAAACACTGGAATATGAAGTATAAATTTTCTCTCAAAATAGTATAATTTTTAATGCAAAATAAAGACAGAAAGCAGCTGTAGGATTGTTTAGCATTTCAAACTGACTTGCTCACTTCAGAATGTCTGTTCTAAGTGAATATTTAGTAGTGCAGCTGGCATTGTTACTGATTGAAGAACTCCACTTATCACATTGAGCATCTTACTTTCCTGGAAAAATCTCTCACAGCTTCCTACTCAATTTATCCATCATCCGAGCTCAAATTTCTTATTTGTTTACTTTTTTTTTTTCTTTTTTGGCTTTTTTGTGTTGTTTTCCTTGCTTCCCTTGATGCCCTCCAATCCTGTTGCCTTTCCCCTTCTAATTTTCTTCTCACTTTAACTTCTTCTTCCCTTTGCTTTACTCTTCCTTCCTTTTAATTTGTAACAGGTCTGAATATTTACTTTCCAAATAACAAAAGAAGAAAAAAAAGCAAACATGGAAAACAGACTTAATTAAATTGCAACATTAATTTATAGAAAACCCTGTAATAAGAGAAGCCATGTGCAATGGTTTAGGGACTGAGATATAGTTATTTCTGTGCAAACAACTGCATCGTTGGAACAAACTCTGAAGTATTAGCTACTGTAACATGGACTTCAACAAAATGTGGTAATTTTTATGCATTTGAAAATTTTGCTTAGCACTAAGGTAACAATGGTGATGGAAGCCAGAAAACAAGTTACATAAATCTAGAAGAGGCAGCAAAGTCTGGATTTTCAGAATATTAAATCAATTTCTCCAAAAGGTTACTTTCCAAAGGGCATAAGAGAAAAATATTTGTTAAATCTGTATGAGAATGGGTTTTTCCATGCTTAGTTAGTGGTACATCATACTCTACTTGTTCTGCTGTGTTTACATGCCTAAGAGTTCCAGAATGCTACTCTCTCTTTAGCCCAAATCACATTGGAAATATCAGTTATATTTACACTGAATCATAAAAATAAGCAACTAAATAAAACCATTAGAAACAGCCCTATCAGCAGATACATGTTCTGCAGAGGTAAAATATGCGTGCAGTACAACATTCTACACACTATCCTTTAATTTCGGATACAGGTTATCTCAATTTAAATAGTTTTTGTACATCAATATTCTTGTCCCTTCACCATTCAGAAATAAGTCTTATAGTATTAGAAATGTCATGAATTGATTCCTTAGTGAAGCAGAGACTCAAATTTAACAATGATCTCCCTAGTAAACATACATGACACCCTCTAGGAATAGAAAACAAATTAAATAAAATTGCCATGCTGATTGCTTTTTCCTTTATTTTTTTCCTTTTCCTTTGTTAAACAGAATATGCTTAGATAGCTGTATGCTCACCACTCTTGTTTTATTTTGGAAGTCTCCATATCATGCTATGCCTTAAGTCATGTTTCTTTCAACTTAAGTGTAAAAATAATAAAAGGATCAAAAATGCAGCATGTTGTTAAGCTCTTATTGTTGCTGAAGATAATCCAGAGGCAACCTAAAGACAAGTATTTGTAAACTCAGCAAAAATACCTCCTTTTTTGCATGACAATATATTATTTCAGTACAGTGCATTTTACTTCAAAATTATTATTTCATAAATTGTAATAATATATTAAACAGGTGTCATGATCCAATTATTGGGTTCTTAGAAATACCTCTGCCCGAATTAAGGTGCAAACAAGACCATATGCCAGTCAATAGCATGGGTTTTATTTGATAGTAAATATGAGAGAGAAAGAGAGAGAGAGAGAAAGAGAAGATAAAGGGAGGAAAAGGAAAAAAAGGCTGAGGGGACAGAGAAGAGACAGAGGCAGATAAAAGAGTATCACCGCTCCGTGGGTCCCACTGGCATCCTGATGATTCTCTCCTGCCAGTCTTCTTGATGGTGAAGGTCCCCCGAAAGCACAGAGTGCCCTGGGTTAATATACCCTCAAGCCAGGGGGTGATGTCCAGGCATGTCCCTGGAGTTTGCCGTTGTCTCTTGCAACAGACTTTGGATCTGTTGCATCACATGTGGTCCTGTAGTGCAAGGCATCCGGGGGGGCACCTTGGGGGGTCTTTGATGGTCTCAGCTGCCTCTCACGTGAAAGTCCCGTGGATTTTGGCCTGTGGGGTTGGGTTTCACACAGCTGGGCCAGTTTGTATAGTTGAGGATGGATGTTCAGTACCTCTGGCCAGAGGTTATGCCACACACCCAAAAATCTCCTCTCCCCCGCCGCACTCGGTTGGGGGGGGAAGTTTGTAAGCCTGGCTTCTGTGAGCTGTGCTCCCCCCCCACCCCAAACTCAGCCGGGCATGATTCTTTCAGCACAGCTGGTGGCTTTGGCTTTTTGGGGATGCATACCTTTTCCCCCAGCCTTGTTTGTTTCAGGTGATTGAACAAAAGGGCTTTCCCTTTATCTAATCAGCAGTTTGACTTTCAGTCCAAAGTCCCAGTCTTCAGGGAGGCATCTCTGGTTGTTGCCTTTTGTAATATCAATGCTTGAGGCATGAATTATTTTCAGTCTCTAACAACAGGTAAATATAGAAAAATGCAACTTTAATATTGAATATATCCAAACCCCATTTATAAACATTAGCTAGGATATTGTATTTGAATGTCAAACAAGCAAATATTACTTTTAGAAATGAGAGGTAGCAAAAGCATTCTTTTGCCAAGAAAAATCAGCAAAAATACTTCTGTCATCACCTACACTTCTGTTTAATTGCTAAAAACCCAGATTCTTTACAAGGGACTTGAGGTACTCGCTGTGTCCAGCTTCTGGTATTGCATTTTTTTCTGTATAAGAGTATGGTATCATGCAAAATAGAGCTTTGATCTTAGGTTTGTTTCATGGAGCTACCTTTCAAATACTCTTAATTATTATTAAAACCTTCCCAATCTTAATGTAGAAAATATGCATTTATCAACAGTCTACCCATTTTCTCAGATAATAGTCTTTTGTGAAGTGGAATCATGGACCATAAAAAGCAAGATCAATTGCTATTTTGGTATGAACTATTTTAAGTAGATCCTACTTTTTCTAACACTGATGGCTATACTTTTCATTTCTACAGCAACAATTTCATTTTAGTGGTAGGTGTTTATTTAGTGCAAATTCCAAATTTAAAAGATGGTTAGAATCTACCAAATAATTAGAATGGAAATACAAAGAAAAATAAATGTGTGCAGCCTTCATGGATGCCTTTCCTCTTTATTTACTTTTTTTGTTGCTTAATTTTGAAGCTGGGGAGGTGTGTCTTTTCTGGATGGTTCACTTTATGAATCATCTTCATCGGAGAATTAATTTTTGTACTGTAGTGTGAAAAATAGAACTTCCTTTCAGACAAAAGTAGAATATTGGTTACAACTTGTCTCTAAATTACACAGCTATGTGCCTTTGAATAGAGAATTCTAATCTAAAATCCATTCATTGTGTGAGTAGATCTGTGCTTTAATTGCTATAACAATACCAAATGCTGCACTTGCTTAGAATCAGAAGATTCCATGGATGAAAGCGTATTTTGCTTCAGGGTGAGACTGGTATGCAAACAATTTAAACTCCTTATATTCTTGTATTACTGTTCTGTATTCTTATGTTTCATTTTTCATTTTGACCGAGTTTGTCTGTGTGATTTCTGTAGTCATTTTAAAAAGCAACAGTGCAACAAAAGAAGTAATTGTTTTTGTACACATGTAGGAGAAATGACCATTGCATTTTGTGAAGTTATTTCATATAGTAGTTTGAAACTAGAGAGTAGAATAATAAAACACAGTAATCAAAGTTTGCTTTTCAGTAGCTAATGAACTCAATAAATCAGAGCTCTTCCCCATAATCTCAGAATCCAGGCAATACTGCTGCCACTGACAGCCCACTTGGGGAGAAAATACTGCAGGTTGTTCTCCTGGGTCCTCAGCATCACAGGCTGTGACCTTCCCCGGGAAAGGCAGCGGCCTCATATCGACAGTCCAGATATGATCCTGGTTCAGGATGCTCAGCAAAGGCAATCCTGAGGATGTTCAGTGAACAGAAATGGCTGCAGAGCAGGTAGGTGCTGGGTTGGAAGGGTGGCTCCAGGTGACACAGCGGCACTGGAGAGGCTACCTCTGCCCAGGAAAAGCACTGCCTTGTCCATGTGCTCAGGCAGGGCAGCAACAGGGAGGTGCTGAGTGCTTCTGGAACATGCTTTGTTCTGCATGGTATATGACAAAGCTTCACTGGGGACACAAATCCAGAACAGCTTGGAGCATGCAGCAGCACAGCTGTCCATCAGCAGCAGTTTGCACCGGGGGAGGGCAGAATGCAGCTTTCAACTCTCCAGTACATGCCAGTGACACTGAAATACCTGCTGCTCCAGCAACTGGAAATCTTTACCATTTAACCCCTTGTGGGGTTACAAGTGAACTCTCAGCAGCATTTCCTTCTCTCAGAAGGAACATTTCTTTCCCTCCAGAGCAATAAAAGCAGGAGTAAGACATCCAGAAGGGGCTGTGGATGTGGAAGGAGTGGAAGGATAAATTCAGCCCACATTCTTCTGGAGGCCAGGCCATAATTCTGACTGGCTAATCCATCCTCTTTTGTTTGTTGTTTTTTTTTTTTTTTCCCTCCAGCATCCCTGTGGTGACAGTTCAATTCCACCAGGAAGATCAAGGGACACTCAGTGTGACTGCACAGCAACATGACTCACAGGAGCCCGACCATATTTTGGCTTGCTGCCTGTCCTCACCTGGTGCTTGCAAAATCTCTCAATCATATCTCACTGGCATAGCATTCTCCTGCTACATGCCATCAGTCCCAGCTCTGAAAAAGTAGAGAACCCAAGGAGCATGGTTGAAACCCAAGAGCCTGTACCACCCATGGGCAGCAGGGTCTGGATGTACACAGGTGTGAATACATCCTCCTGTGAGTTGGCATGGATGAGCAGGGCCCTGTGAGGGCTGGGCTGAAGGTAAGGCAGCAGAGAGAGGTATGGGCAAGGTGAGCAGTATTAGAGCAGGGTGCAGGCTTTGCTGTTGGGACCCTTGTAGAAGGCTGCTGCAGTGTGGGGTTTGAAGCAATGAGAGGAAAAAAAGGCCCAAAAAGGAATATGACTCCCTGGAAAATGCCCAGAGAAGCTGCCAATACTCCATCCCTGGCAGGGTTCAGGATGAGGTTGGATAGAGCTTTGAGCTGCCTGGTCTGATAAAAGGTGTCCCTGCCCATGGCAGAGAGGTTGAAACCAGTGATCTTTAAGGTCCCTTCCAACCCAAACCATGATTCTATGATTCTAAGTAGGAATAAAGTAGCCTGTACTGAAATTCTGCTTGCTGTGGACAGATTGCTGTAGGTACTTAGGATAACTGAAATAGATCTACATAAGGGCATATTTGAAGTAATGTAGGACTGAAATGTAGCATTAAGCAACCTGGTTGCCTTCACATCCTTTGACTGGTGGTTGCCCACACTGAATAGAACATGCTAAAATTGTGAACTAAAGCCCTTCAATACATAGAAAAATTCACTGTTACCCTGTAACTTATATTTTCAGAATAATTTTTTTCATAATAGGATTTATCTTTAGAAAAAATCCACAAGCAAATAGCAGTTTTCCGATTAAATGATAGGTTAAAAATAGCTTGTCCTCTGTCACACTAGTACAATGAAAACTGAGGGAAACTGTAGAACTCAAGATATTTTATAATTGTAAAATATGAGTGTATGTTTTAAAGATATAACTGCTATGTAAGAAAAAAATGACACTGTTTACTCACTAAAAAGATTTGTAAAAAATTTTACAAATTAAGAAAACAAAAGGTCTGTTGTAAACCGCAGTCCCTCCTAATTGCCAGGAAAAAAAAAAAAAAACAAAAAAACCAGTTTCTAAAAATTGCTAGAAACTGACAGGGCTTTTTAAAACCTATTTCTGTAACAGGCTACTGTCAGAGACAGCCAGCTAAGATAAGTGGACTCTGATTGGGAAAGATAGATAGACACCTTCACAAGGCAATTACAACATGCTAAAACTGACCTCTAAATTTGATCAGATGACTCATTCTTAAAGGTGCTTCCTGTGACCATAAATAAAAGCATGGACAAATAACTTGGGTTTAGGGACCTAACTATGAGACATTTCAAATCAGAAAAGTTAATCATGTCCTTAGACTAATATCATATGTAAAGTTTAGACTCTTAAAAAGAGAAAAATATGAATAATCTAAAGTGCGACACTTAGCTAGTAAAATGCTTTTGTTTATATAGCACTTCGAGTAGGTTAACTTTGACCTAAGAAATTTTTATCTGCTTATTTTCTACTCAAAATTTAAAGTATGTCGTCTAATTCTCCTAGGGAAAAAAAATCTTACTTGGAACAGAAAAAAATTTAGAGACTTCACACATATGCAGACATTCAGATGTATATCTTGATTTCCAATGTTGCTTCCTCAGTAAGTAGCCAGAGGAGTAAAGGATTTTGTTTGCACAAAGAGTCAAGTCTTTAGATCTGCCGTGGTTACTTTGTACACATTAGCACTGTAAACAGCCAGTAGAGAATATTCCCTGTGCAAAATCCTATACTGGCACACAGGTACCATAATTCTTGCATTTCTTTCTAAATACCCTTAAGCCTCAGAGATAGTGGAGTGAACAATCAAAGAAAAATTATTTAAAACCCCCATTTTCAGATACTGGATCAACTACTTCAGTTGCATGAGCAGAGCAGGTTAACAAGATTGTTTAGTTTTAATTTAGATTAGGAATCTGCAGCCTCTGGGATCCTGGTCTGACACCTTGATTTGGAAATCATAGTAGGTACATATCATTCATCTTTCTGTCTCAGCGTTACCATCCTGAAATTGTGAACTAAATAGAATTAATCAGAAGATTAGGAAGAAAAAACCATACTGGGCCAATATTAGTATGCTATGTTTTATCCTGTTTATTGTAATACTGGCATCTTCTTTACAACATTCTTCTGAAATTTATACATCAGTGCTTACCATTAAAACAAGCAAAACGACTAAATTATAATGTCTTTGATTTCAAAGTGTTTTTATGTAAAGATTCTCATTGCCCAGATGTTCATCTGCTTTTGACTTTATTGGCTTTTATTCAATTTCAAATCAAGATTATCCATTCCATTTAAACATTTACCTAAAAACTTATGCTGATTCCTTAATATTCTGTTTCCTTGAGTGCATGTTGCTGCAGGAGGGGCATGTTGTTTTGACTTGGTTTTATTTGCTTATATTTCACTCTTTATTTCTGTTCTCTACTTTCAGGTGAAAATAGAAAAAAAAAATAATTAAAGGATAATGTTTTTCAATAATGCCTGTAGCCTCTTGTGAAAACACTCTAAAAAAAACACTCTAAAAAAGGAATTTGTGAAACACTTCTCATTTCATTGTATTCTAACACATATTTTTTCTAAAATTGTTATTATATTGCTATGCCTGTTGCAATGAATGTTTCTTTTGGTTATTTTTTTTAGACTTTATTTTTTTCTTTTAAGAAAATTGTCTACTTAAAGTTATTATTAGCCTTTCTACTCCTAAGGTTCAATTCCTAACTGACAGCCAAGTTCTGTCATTGAAGCAATTAACTGGATAGGAATGTATCACTGTCCTGATTTCACCTGAGATAGAGTTAATTTTCTTATTAGTAGCTGGTACGGTGCTGTGTTTTGGATTTAGGAGGAGAATGTTGATAACAAAGGTGTTATAGTTGTTGCTGAGCAGTGGGCAAGGACTTGTCAGCTTTTCACAGTGTCCTACCAGCAAGGAGTCTGGAGGGCACAAGCCATTGGGAGGAGACACAGCCAGGACGGCTGACCCAAACTGGCCAAAGGGATATTCCATACCATATGGCATCATGGTCAGTATAACAACTATGGAGAAAGCTGGCTGGGCATTGGCCATTGGGTGGTAAGCTGATGCAATGCGCATCGCTTGTTCTGTATATTCAAATTCTATTACTGTTATTTTTGCTGTTGTTATTATTATTAATACTAATACTACTACTAATAATACTGTTACTATTGGTGCTGGTTTTGTTATTTTATTGTTTCCCCTTCTTTTTCTGTCCAATTAAACTGCCTTTATGTCAAGCCATGAATTTTAGGGTGTTTTTTCCTGATTCTTTCCCCCCATTCCACTGTGAGTGGGGAGTGAGGGAGCAGCTGTGTGTTTAGCTGCCTGCTAGATTAAACAACAATTATCAGAGGATAGTTAAATGGGGAAAGGTAAATAGGAAAAGAGTTGAAGCCTCACAGGTCTATTGTGTCATTTCAGGTGTTCTCTCAGGTGCTTGACAGAATGGAATCTGTCTCTGTGCTTCTTCTGTGTACTGTATTTGAAGAAAGCCTTGCAGGAAGATGAGGAGGAATTTTCATGAAGAAGCAAAATTAATGTATAGAGTTTCAGATCGACAGACCTCATTTCAGAGGTTATCTCTTTTCTCCTGAACAATTTAATAAACAACATTAATGCCCCAATGACCAGTGTTCTTTGTTCCTGGTTCCTTCTGTAGTATTATGGCACTAGAAGTATTTACTTCATTCTAGATACAGCTGCAGAGCCAAAAGGAAAAAAAACCAAAAAACAATAAAAACCAAAACCTCTCTATGTTAGATCTATCAGAAGAGTTAGCTAGGATCAAAATTCCCGTAGATGACCCCATTAGATCTATGCATACAGAAAGAGTTAAATGACTTACTGTATGTCTTCATAATATTTCTAGCCCTGTAGACCTCATCCTCTGACCCTTTTCTTTTTAAACTGAAAGCATCATCTCTGCTTTAGGTGTAATTGATCCTCTCAGTGGGTAATTGGTTTTGCAAGCACTCAGAAATACGTTGGGATTACATTGAGGTGATACTTTGAGGGAAAAGTCCTGCTTGAAAAACCTAATTTCCCTTATGAAAGGTTACTCAGCTGATCAAGGGAAGCCATTTGATCTAATTTATTTTGGTTTTCAGTAAAGCTTTTGATAATGTCTCTCACAGTCATTCTTCTGGACAAAATGTCCAGCACACAGCTGAATAAACACATCATGTGATGGGTGAGCAACTGGCTTACAGGTCAGGCACAAAGGATTATAATAAATTAAGTTACATCAGGCTGGTGACCAGTCACTACCAGGTCCTAACCTATTTTAGAGCTAGTTTTCTTCAACGTCTTCATAAATGACTTGGATGCAGTACTTGAAGGCATGCTAATTAAGTTTGCTAATGACACTAAATTGGGAGGAGCTGTAGACTCCTCTGAAGGCAGAGAGGCCCTGCAGAGAGATCTTGACAAATCAAAGGGCTGGGCAATCATGAACAATAAGAAGCTTAACAAGAGCAAGTAGTGCATTCTGGTTCTCATGGTTATGAGCACTCTGTCCTCATCCATGCCAATGTGCCTGTATTGATATAGGGGAGAACATGTTATTCCAGAGAGAAATATCTTTTAAGTTATGTATATGTTAATATACTGTCTCAGTTGGTCCACAAGTCCTATAAATACTTCAGTAGAGTATTTTAAATATTTAGTGCAGATGCTGGCAGACAAAATTCTAGTTTCCTTATTAATAAACATCTCAGGGCGTTGCCCTTCATCCTGGAAAATAAAATCAGAAAATAATGTGCTATCCGATAGCTGTCAGCTGTTTGTCTACATAGTTTTCCAGTGTATTTTGAGTCATAAACTAAGAAAGTACCTATCCAGAATTTCTATGTGAAAAAACAGAGACTCTATACGATATTTTTATATTAGGCTTATACCAGAAAGAATCTTTGTGCAACCAAGAGCAACAGAATGTATAAATATTCTAATTAGAGATCTAAGTTTAGGATAGCTATCTTGACAGTACAGATGTGTGACTGAGTCATTTCAAACTCTAAGTGTTCATTGCTGTTAAATCTATACACTCATTCCTACTTTCATAACTAATCAAGTTGACATTTCATGTTTGAGACACAGATTTGAAGTCTATCTGCTGACTCCTTTAAAAGTGTAATACTTGTATGATTAAATATTTCACTGGGATAAAAGATGTTCATGCTCTGTGTCATGTTATCAAAACTTAAATGAATGATCACTTAGCAAACACATTAGAAATGCAGAATTAAATTGCTAAGATTTTTTTTAACATCTGCATACAGTACTGAAATAAATAATAAAAAAGCTTGAAATAAAGCTTTTTAGATAAGAAAGTAATTCAGATATAATAAAACAACATAATGGTTTTATTTCATTCCCACTGAGCTAGCATACAATATCATAATGAAATAAAATAATACCTAGTTAAAGAGTTTGATAGACCTTGTGTTTCAGATACAGTTTTGAATCTTGAAGTGTCTATATAATCTATTCATCCAGGGCATCACTGGTTTTGCTCTTTTATATTTTAACTGAGAAAACAGAGGGGATCCTGACTACTACTACAGTTGTTCCATCTAAAAATTGCAGTACTAGGTATTTTTCAAGTGAAAAGTGATCTTGTTAAAAGTTCTATGTCTTGGATATGAGCAGAAAAATCTTAGCATGACTGACTTATCTAACAAATCTGATGAGAAATTTTCTTGATTCATGGATAAGATACAGCACATTGACGCTTTTCATTATAGATTTTTTCTGAAACTGAATTAAAGGGACTAGTCCCTTAACTTCGTAATGGTTCACTGAGTTAACTGTCCACCAAAATACAAATAAAATATCCGAGTACTGGTTCTGTTGCTATTAAATTCTAACTCCTAATGGATGATTCTGAGTTTAAGGCTATAAATTGTATGCTTTTTTCACTGGAGAATATACAGGTACAATAGGCATAAATTAATATAAATATGGTAAACCAAAATACTCTTCTTATTTTAAGAACTGTAAACATGTTTGAATTTCAATAAACAATACAAGGGTTAATATCTAAAAGTTAAATTATTTTATATTAGAAAACTAACAAACAAGATCCCTCAGAAACCCCTGCTTTGAATTTTGATAAATTGCAACATTTGATTATGTTATATTGCATCTATACTGTATTATATTGAATTTAGGTAAGACCTTTCTTCAGCTTTCCTTCATTCACCTGTTGTTCAAACCAGAAAGGTGACGTGACTGGTGTACTTTTTTCAAACACCCTGTGTATGCATCAAATAGAATGTTTCCAATAACCTACTAGGAAATTCCTTGTGTTCACCCGATTTATATCTAGGTGCTCCAGGTACAAAACTGTGTTTGGCAATAGATGAGACAGACATGGTAAAACATGTCTGAACAGCTGGATGAACAGCCTGTAGCAATGTAATACTGTGATGCCAGCTTCATTCAGACCTATGGAGATTTCAGCTGCACCTTTAGTCTCATATAAGGCTGCTGCATGTTCCAGTATATATATCTGAAGATGAGCATAAAGCTTTCTGATACAGTTAATGCTAACATGCATAAGAAAACATGCATAAGGAGAATAACATATACCTCATTTTTGTATTTATTTGTAAAAGCATATTAGAAAACATAAAAATATCCCTAATTGAACTCTTCAGCAAGGAAGAGGAAATCATCAATATCACATTACTCCTGAAAAAGAAACCCTGTCATTAAAATCACCCTTCTGGTTGAGAACTGGCAATACTGGCGGCTGGGTATGACCCTTTCCAAAACTAAAACACTCAATCTTATACTCAGAGGGGAAATACAAAGGTGAGCATAACAGCAAAGGAAGGGGAATTTACTAGGAAGTATGTATGGAACATCTTTAATTGCTTATTATTAGCATTTTCCACAATAGTATTACTTTATTTATTTTCTTTCTTTTTTTTTCTGTAAAAATAAAATCTGAATTAACAATAATTTTTTTTATTTCACTGATGTTATTTTCATCACTTGTAAATTGCTATCTTGTCTTTTTGTTTATTTTTTTATCCGTTAGAAAATTCCAGTGTTGCAAATACACATCATATATTACATAGTCTAGGATGTGTTCTACCTGCCTGGTTCATCATACCCTGTGTTGTATAGGTAAATTAAGTGAACCAAGCTACATGGTCACTGATCTCATACAGGAATATACCTGTGATATATATAGTCCTATATTCCATGCATTCTGCACCTAAAATGTGACAAAAATCCTATTCCAATATCCCTGACCTTTGGCAGGAAGCAGTTCTGCAAACACAGCCTTTCCAGGTGATTCATATTATGTACTGTCAGTTTTCAATTACACTCCTCTTACATCCCTTACACACAAAGGACAGTTCCTCATTCCTCCCCACAACATTCTCTTTTGTGCACAACTCAATCCTTAGACTTGAATGGTCTAAAACTGAACACCAAATTATCAAAATAATTAAGGAAATTAATTCCTGCAATGGATTTAGTCAACCTGCATTGTCTATAGTAATCATCTTTGTCTCATCTTCCCCTTTCACTAATGCCACCTAAGAACATCCTCATGCCATCGATTTCCACAAACAGCTGTTGTAGCCTGTGAAATACCCTGACAGAAAATATGCCAGATGGCAATCATAGAGGTAGCAGAACTGCCAAACAATGTACATAAAAGAAATAATTTTGAACTCTTCTTCTCTGGAGGGCTCTGTTAAATATGACTATAAAATAGCAAAGGATAACATAAAATGGTAATATCATTCTGGGTAAGAGTTGACTCTAGGACAAATTCTAAATGGTATATGTGTTAAACGGCACACCTCCACATGTACACACATACACCCACATGCCCACGCACTGACACTTATGAAAGTTACTGACATGTATTCCTATATCATCTAAGATGTACTCTTTTTTTTTTGTATATGCTAATATGGGTAATATATATATATAGGTGCACTTTAAAAGTTTTTGAAGAGTGTTTTAAATCATCTGTGATTATTTTTTTTCCTTTCTAAGTCTCTGCATCATGGATATGCTGCCTTTTAAGATGTCACTCTCATGACTTTTATTAATGACTTTTCATTTGAATTCTAATGAATTTTCAAAAAGGAACATACTAGTTTAATCTCAGATGTGGCTACTATTTTCCTTCTGCCTTCTAGAGCACAGTGTCTGGACTTTGACAGAGAGACTCAGTACTGATTTTATCAAACTATATAGTGATGAAAACAAAGGAGACCTCATAGACCTATTCTTGGTGATGTTGATGCTCACTCATAAAATCAATTCCTTTCAAAACTAACAAATTGCTAGACCATAGTCATAACTTTTCTCTACCAAGGGTTTTGATTCATTTAGCTATATGGTATGATTTTCATTACTGTTAAGTACAGTTAGCCCTTGTGGATAAATGAAGATGGAAAATGCAGAATGCAAAACAGATTTGTCATAGTTTGAAGATGTGAAAGCAATAATCCTATTTAATTTAGAAAGATATTGGTCTGGACTGAAGGTTTCTCTCTAAATTTGGTAGTCATTGAGCTTGTGAACACTTCTCTGGTTTTGCTATATACTTTTGTATATAATAATATGTTTTAAATAATTTTTAATATGTTAGTTGTATGGCTACTCCTCTTTCAGGAGTAAACTAAATGATGGAACAAAGAGAATATCCTAGGGCCTGCCTTTCCTGTAGAAATCCCTAGCACCTGACAGGTAGGTATATTGGAATGGATGAAGTAAACGTAGGGATTTTATAACCTACAAAGAGATGGCAGATTGACTTCTCATAACTTCCCCATTATGGTGACTTTATTGCTGAGCATGGGTTAGGTTTTGCTGCTCTTGAGTGATTTATAGCATGGAACAATCTTTAGCACAGGAAGTCTTACACATGACCTTTGTTTTCAGCAAGAGAATTTAGGTGAAGTTAAAGCTGGTATAGGTGAATCTGGCACTGAACTGAAAAAAAAAAAAGAAAAAGTCAAGAAAAAAAGTTAAGAAACAAGTACAAAATATTCACCCTGTACTATTTTGGAAAGGCCCTTCAAAATAAACATAGGAAATATTTGAGCAGGTTGTCTTCCTCTGGACAATTTGAAGAGGTATCATGAAATATATAAGATATGGAGATGGAAATTAAAAACCCATAGGAAGTTTAGAGGCCACTATAGTATTTTCTTAGTTGTTCAAGATATTCTAATAGCCTCTCTAAAACCTGAATAAATCAGAATTAAATACTAGAGTATTGTCATGCTTTAAAATAAATTAACCGCATGCTCTTAACCATAAACAATCTTTGCAGAGATTATTATTATTTATTATATAAATAATATAAATATATATTATTGTTGTGCAAATACAGTTTAACAAGCATTCTTTCATCCCTACTAAATTTACTTGTACTCTGGAGGGTTTAAAAAAATACCAGTGACTGCTATTTTTCAGTTTATATCTGGTCCTTCCAACCATCTCCATGTGTTTTCTCTAATTATGCTTCCATTAGATCAACTGCAAAAAGAATTCTATGCTTCTTAATTTGATGAAGACCCTAAGTATACTATATCTTAGCATCTAGAAATAAAAATCTTTTTTATTATCTCCAAGATGGAGTAAGAAGCTTCCAATTATAAAATAACAATCAATGATGAATAAATAATGTGAACATTTACTTTGTTTATAACTGATGTTCTCCAGTGATACTTAAATGCCACCGAAGTATGTGGCTAAGAAGCAACTGTCTGTGAACATAATCATCCACAAAGAGCTTAATAGATGAATCTGCATTGCTGTATACATAAAACTCCCTTTTCTTGTCCAACTAATCATGTTTGAGTACTTAAAGACCATTAACATGAAAAGCTATCCAAATTATTGCAAATTTACCAATCTCTCATTTACAGTTTCACTCAACTTCTAGACTTTGCAAACTGGAGCTCAGAAGATTTGTGGCACATCTATACTGACATGGAAAACAGAGCAAGGAACTGATCCTCACACTACTTCTAGTTGAGTGTTATTACGTTCCCTTCCTCTATTTTTGACAAACACAAATAAGTTTGTCCAAGCTGGGATGTAGGAACTGTTACGGGGATTGGTCACTCTACAGACTGCTTCCAAACAGTAAAATGGCCAAGACTGCTCCAGTTTCAAATGCTTGTATCTTACCTATTACTTCAACAGAATCCAGAATCCTTCAACCAGACAAGTTGGACTCACACCCTTAATCACTCCATATATCTACATCTCTCTCTCCTTCCATCTTGCAAAATGGAATCTGAAGTTTATCATTTATAGACACCAAAGTGTTTGGGCTGCAAGACAAAACAGAACAAAAACCACACCAGCAAGACAGTCTTCTCTTAGCCTCACAAAGACTTGTGTCTCTTCCTCTCTTTTGTTTACCAGCAGATACACAGTCTCAATGTCTTCTGTTTTCTTATTATGGGTGTATTCATATCTGAAATGAAAATTCCACTGAACCTCAGCTAAAGTTTTCATTTTAAAAGTAAATGGGAAAAAAAGAACACCCTCCCACCTCAAAACCCCCAAAACAACACCAAGCCCAAAGAATCTTTAAAAACTACTAAATCAATATCCTTTAAATAGAAGTTTTTTTCCATTTCTCTAAGATATGCATTTAAAATTAATGTCTTAGTATTGAAGGGAGAGATAATTCAGTCCAATTTACTGCTCGAGTCAGGACCAACAAAGATCAATCTTCATTCAGCCAAAGCAGGAATAACTCCAAGAGTAGCAATTGCACAGCCTGCCTTTTAATGTGCTCCTCCAAGAAAAGTTTGACTGTTTTCTTATAGTCACACAGCAGGTATCTGAAGACCACAATTAAAACCCCCTTGACTTTCTCTTCCCTACTCTCAACAAACCATGACAAATTTCAGTAATGGATATGGGATTTGTTCATTGTAGGAACTAGCTCCAACTGAAGTAGAACAGGCAGAGGCCTTTAAATAAATGTGCAAGAATATTTGGTTGAAATTTGAGAGGAAAATTGTGAAAAGCATGCATACAAGATTCAAGACCTCTTTTGCTCTACTGATAATTCTCTATGCAATTTAAATGTAATTTGAATGTTTACAATGTCAGTATGATGGAAATAAGTCCCACTGTAAATGATAATATTTCATATTTTCATCTTAACTTAGGTGATTGAAGAAGCTAGTAGGCATCTTAAAATGAGATCAATATTCATCACACTGTCAGAGGGTCATGCAGAATTATGAAGAACTACATCTTCTTTGTGAAAACTTTTATTCCTTATGATGGCTAGCACTGTTCTATCAAAAAAATAGTAACTCCTGTTAGTCCAATTTGGAGTGAATAAAACCACAGAAATATTGCTTGGTGTATTCATGCATATTTTTGTGGTGTTTCCATCTTTCCAATATGTAATTTATTATGTCTATAAAAAGGTTTTTTTCTGTAGAGAAATCCTACAGATATTTAGAATGCTTGTAGTACTAGCAGTGCCAATGTTAGAAGAAAGAGGGTTTTTTTGGGATTTTTTTGTTTTGTTTTGTTTTTTTAATAGTTAAGCATTTGACCATAAAATCCCACTGTGGAAAACTATACTTTTAAATTCTGGATTTCTTAAAATTCAAAAGTAGATGTTTTCTTGCTTTTCACACATCAGAGACAAGGAAATTTTCATACAGAGTTTAAGATATTTTGCTACATATCACTCCAATTTATAATGTTTAAATGAGCATGACAGAGAAAAAAGACCAGGAACTTACATGCACAATCATATTTTAAGAGTTTCCCCTTCTGTCAGTAGCTTTGATTACCTTAGTTAGAGTCTTCACAGTGACCACCACATATTTCCTGTGAATATAACTGGCAAAGGCTGATTGACACTGACTGCTACCAAATTAGCATTTCCATGGCAGCCAACATCAATTACCATCAACGATAGGATGCTCATCAAGGAGAATCTGAACAACATTACAGTATAAACTAAATCATTTAGGTTACAGCAAATGCAAAAGAAACATTAACAAATAGAGGGAAGAAAAAGGAAAAATAAGCTAATGGCACTGTCACTTCAAACTGCATATTTTCTGCTATAAACAAGGAAAAGTATCGTTAGGAAGTAACAAAACATGAGACTTTTGTTCTTTTTATTCTCACCAATATCTATTGTAAATGCAATTCTTTTTGGTGTAAAAAACATCTTCCAGAAATATTTATGCAAGGAGTTGTTTTTTTTTCAAAGACCATGTGTTCAGGTTCTTTTCTTGTTATCAGTCTCTTAAATTTTGAATTTCTGATAGGTCTAAGAGATTCAGGAAATTTGAGTAAACTATATCTTAATTTTCTTTGAAACATATGTATCTGATGAGAATATTGTTGAGATGTTTGTGGGTTTTTATCTTTTTCTCTAACTTATTACTATTCTAACCTGCTACTATTCCATAAGCTTTCAGTTAAGATTTCGATACAACATCTGAAATTAGGTAAAGACTTGAGCTACCATTTTCCTTTGAAAACAATGAACTTCGGGGGCTCCAGGTTCAAGAAGTGCTGCAGGAGACTCTACCAGATTTCCATTCAGATATGTGTCTACGATGCCAAAATATGGACACGGTTAATTTTTGAGACACCCAAAACTAGGAAGTTCAAACTTGTAACCAGTGCTAGGCAAAATGGTTTCATGTGCACATGAAAAGTCTGGGGAAGGAGGAAGTAGGCAAAAAGATTTATTTTCTTTTGAGTTATATTTTCAAAATTTTTTTCCTTCATTTTTTTAAACTTACTTTTGAAACATAGCTGAATGTACAATACCCATTTAAAAGAAACCTGCCTACAGTAGTCAAAGTCAATAAGAAGGGATTACTAGTTGCAGTTAAGTATAACTAAATTAGAGTGGAAGTTTGGACTGGACTACTGAGAATTTTAACAGAAAGGCAGAATTTTCCTCAAGAAAGCTCATGTGTCTGCAACCTCCCTGACCCCAAAACATTCTTATTTTTGTTTGAAGTCCAGCCAAGACAATGGTTTTGTGACCTAGCTATCACTTAATGTGTTGTGGTTATATTAGATAATATGGTTATTAGGACTGCATGTTTTTCAGTTAGCCAAAAATAAACCCAGTTTATCACTTTATTTCCCTAGATGTTGAGATACCTGAATTATTTTTGATTTACTGGGCAGATATAGAAGACTTTGTTCAGTTAATATTGAAATATGAGTCTTTATTTGTTGTATTTTCCAGCCTTACAGGAAACCCATAAACTACGGGCTCTCTCACCTATTCAGTAGCTATAACTTGAAAGACTGGTACACAAGGTATAAATATCTATAAAACTGCATGTTTCCCTCAGCTACGATTGCAGTTTGAAATATGCCAAAATAAAACTGATGATAGTTTATATTATATAAGTTAATGTCGAATAGTTTAATGAAGATACATCATTATTTTGTGTTGAATCTCAGAGTACAGGGGATTTGAAGGGAATACATTCCTCTCAACAGTCTATAAACCCAAGCAGGTTAATAAGCATGCACATGTACGTATTCATTTAGTTGCTGGGGAGAATCAGAAGGGGAGATAGTCTCCTTGACAGTATCTATAATACTAAACCAAAAAGTGCCAGGAGCCTGTGCCTAACCCCAAGGCAGTCCATCAGTTTATACTCACAGAGTTTGGACTTAGTCTCATTATACCGGAAATTGTTATTGCTGAATATTGTTATCTTGGAAAAATCCACTTGGAAAAGTTTACAGATAAGAACTAAGGAATGAACTAAAAATTAAGTGCTATGTAGCTCATATAAGCAGCACCTTTTCCAGGTTTATTTCTGATGTGAGTCCCATGATAATTTCTATAAGGGACATGAAAAGTTTGCATCTTCCTTGAACAACAGAAAAGATACCCTGATAAATAGATACTGACTGGATTTCCAATTTTCCCAAACATGCCCATGGTTCTTAATGTATTTGTAGTTCAAAATCTAATAGATTCCCTAACTATCAAAGTTCTTTATTGTGTTTCCATCTCATATTGTCCCCCATATTGTATCTTTATTGAAATAATAGTACGATAAGGAAACAAGGGTACTATGTGGAAAAGGTGATGTGTCCTACACACTTCTTATTCAAAGTAATTGTGAGCTTCTTACTGCTGAAAGATTGGCCTCCTGTAAATTAATATTGCTTCAGAATTGATTGCAGCATTACATAGATTACATTTGACACCTCTGGAAAGCTTGTTTGTGCCCCAGGCATCTCTATATGTGCCTGTAATCTGGACAGCGTGAGTTATGTGGGTAAATATTTACATACATTCTGCAAAATGTGCTGAGGGGCAAATCAAAAGGCAGAGTTTTCTCTGCTGGAAGTGAAGGAGAATTTGCTATAGAGAAGCAGTTGCACTGATCAGGCACAGCATGCTTAAGGTTGAAGGAATTTCTCTGTCCATCCTGTGTACATTTTCTTGCAGGGACTCTGACTCTTTTTTAACATTTTACTGTCTCCGCATTTTTACTATGTATAAAATATTACGCATATGTTGACAGCAATTCACTTCCTTATTTATTTTTTAATGCTGTATGTCAAGACCAAATTCCTGTAAGGTGCCCTGATTTTATCCCTGAAGCTTCAATTTCTTTCTATATGCTTGTCCTTTCAAGAGTAACTATTACAGTATATTCCTTCTTACTTGCAGTATGTGGGATTAAGGGTTTGGGTTTTTTCTTTGTGCTGGTGGTTGTTGTTTTGGGTGTTTTTTGGGGTTTTGAGATTTTTGGTGTTTGTTTTTGGGTTGGGGTTTTTTTTTTTTATTGGTTGGTTGGTTTTTTCAGATTTTAAAATGTGTCTTTCAGAACTCAATAAACACTTAAAATTTGATTTTCAATTTTCCCTTTCCATCTCCCACGCATATCCTTTAGAAAAATAATGCAGTTGGAACTAACATGTCTCCATGAACATATTTGGTCTGAGATGTTTCTTCCAACTTTACTTTTGTTTTGCATTAAAAAATATTATTTCTTTATACATTAACATAATTAGTCATGGTTCAGTTAAATAATACAATACTAGTATCCTTAATTTGGAGATATAAACACTTACGATGTAGAAAAATGAAGAATGCTAATTTACTCAAGTGTGTTTGTATTATTATTAAAGATTAATTTAAAGTCTTTAGGATTTTTTTCTGTTTATAATTTTATTTTCTATAGGATTACATCTGGTTGATGTAAACAACAGTGAAGTCAAGATAGCTGGATATCTACAGATCAGAGGATTCACAATTATATAGTATTAAAAAATGTCAATTGGGTGGAATTCAAAATATGTGTGTTAG
This sequence comes from Orthonyx spaldingii, assembly GCA_013397795.1. Lineage (NCBI taxonomy): Eukaryota > Metazoa > Chordata > Aves > Passeriformes > Orthonychidae > Orthonyx > Orthonyx spaldingii. The sequence continues at coordinate 45,182 of VZTJ01004369.1, read as the reverse complement.
ATGAGACAAAAAAACAGCTTGCTATTAAATACTAACTAACCTTGTTATAATGAGAAGATGTCCTGTTCTCATGGAGTCTCTGAGAAATCCTTTGCCGGGCTTAGTTATGCCTGGTTTCATTTTGGAAAATCTTTGCTCAGAACATTTAGAAGTGATTCAAATTTATAGAATTATTTAAAAGAAACAAATTAAGAAAAGATCGATCAGATTAACAGTTCAGAGCAAAGCAAATAATTTGGATTAGCTTCTGATTTAGACCAGAAAAATATAAGTGACTTACTAGAAAATCAGGAATTTTTGCTATCTCCCTGGAAGATTATACTCAGACACACACTGCTTTGGCTTGACTTATACCTAATGGGATGAAAGTCATATCTGTTCTTGAAGCTTTGTCATTGCTTTAGAGAAGAAGGAAATTCCTCATAATTAGCATGTTCTCAGAGGTCTGTGCTAACACCATCTCTTGGTGGCTTCTAAACCAAAGCTTTGGTCTTATGCCCAGGTAAAAGAAATTTGGTCTGTCTGCGCAAGTACAAGTAAAGATATCCAATATAATTGTGCTTAGTACCAAATATCTGCATGAAGTATAAAGAATATTAGATTCATAAAGTCGAATAAGGTGATATTCTCTGTTGAGCTTGATTTCCATGACTGTATCAGTGTTAAAAAAAAAGAATATAAAAAATTATCAAATAACCTGTTTCAAGCATTGAGGTCAGTTAAGACAGACTACCTTACATCTCTATGTAAGGAGCTAGTCCTGTGTAAATCACATTTGCTCTGGACATAACCACTTTGATGTTCCAAAATGGAGCCAAGAGACAAACCAACTGTTTAAGACAGTGGGCAGCTGGAGTTCACTGTTTAGACATGCTTTCTGGATATAAGTCAAAATCTGGGAATTGATAACATGTGCTGGATTGGACAGTAGAAGTCAGTTGGATGTTAACACAAATGAGGTTAGCTAGGCAAAGTATAATAACTTACTTAAACAACAATCCATTGCCTATGAATGTTAATTCTAGAGAGAGGATTTAGTTGTTTAAAGGCTGATTGGAAAAGCTGCACAGGAATGTTCTAGGGTAATATAACCAATTAACATAGCTGTCCAGATGGCTGAACTTTTGTTTCAGTACTATGAACTGTGAAACTCAAGTTCAGTAGCAGACATAGATGCTAGTACATTAGAACTCACAAGACAGCGGAAGTCTTGAGGCAAGACCTTTCAGTTTTCATCTCCTATGTACATTTCCAGCTTGACATATGACATACAATTTGGGGCTAACATTTTTAGCATGTCAGTCCAGTGAAGGGCTAAGAGAGAACTGGGCAATAATTGTACAAAATGATCTTGACTCAAATTCCTATTAACAGCAAATCAGAGAAATGGGGAGGTTATGACAGAAAGAAATTATGATATTCTTCCATGTGAGCATTTTCCAACTCACAGTAAGCAATCATCAGAGCCTACTGTGTTCACTGTTTTGAAAACCATTTATGCATAGTTAGAACTCCTATGTAAAATTGACCAAATAATGAAATGAAAGCTGTTCTGAGTAACTCTTTGCTTTACTCTAAAAAAAGCAGTTAATTGCTTCCGGATATATTAGAGTTTATTGGTATTGTACAGATGTGTATAATCACTGCTTTTCCCTGTTTGAATAGCAGCCATCTGTTTGTCTTTGAATGATTGCGGCATTTAATAAATACACTTCTGTTTGTATCTGAGAAGCATTCACTCTTTCCCTGCCAGTGGAAGCAGCATGGCAAAACAAAAAATGAGATTCACCTATGAATACCAACTAATACTATATAAGTATTGTAACTGTCTGTCCTGATTTTGATGAGATAGTTTTCTTCATAGTAGCTTATACAGAACTATGTTTTGGATTTGTGCTGAAAACAGTGTTGATAATACCCTGATGTTTTAGCTGTAGCTGAGAACTGATTACACAGCGTCGAGGCCTCTTCTGCTTCTTCTTACGCTGTCTCACTAGCAAGAAGGATAAGGCTGCGTGAGAAGTTAGGCAGGGGACAGAACTGGGACTGCTGACCCCAACTGATCAAAGGGGTGTTCCACATGTATGACATTGTATTTAACAATAAAAGCTGGAAGAAAAAGGAGGAAGGGGTTAACATTAGCAGTTATGGCCTTTTACCTTCCCAAGTAGCTGATATAGATGATGAAACCCTGCTTTCCTGGAGATAACGGCACACCTGCCTGCTGAGAGCAGAAGTGAATTAATTCCTCATTTTGCTTTGCTGGTATGTACAACTTCATCTTTCTCTAGTAAACCATCTCTATCTCAACCCACACTTTTACCCTTGTAAGTCTTTTCCCTATCCTTCTCTAAGGGAGTGAGTGTATGGCTGTGTGTTGTTTACCTGCCTATGAAGTTAAACTGTGAAAATACTGATTTAGACAAACACAATATTTTTTGAAAGAGCTCCTATGATTCAGTAAACTCAACTGCGCTAAGTAGCTGTCAATCAAATATAGCATTTATAGAAATCGCAGTTGTGATTCTTTCTCTTTTCATCAATATGAGATAATTTCCTAAGAACTGCTTAGAGACTTGTTGCATTTGCCCCGTGTTCTTATTATTTAGCTAAAGGAAAAAAAAAGAGAAAAAAAGGAAACCTCTTAGTAATTTCACTCTTAAATGAACAGAAGCCTCAGAAGACAGAATGCTGCAATAACTATGTTATGTATTGTTACTGAGAGCTTTTCTTTCAATGTTGAATACCACTTCAGAAATACAAGTGAACTATAACCACAGAGAATATGCATGATTTTAAATGAATTAAAGAGCAGGTATTTAATCTTTAGATATTTTCCCCCTGAAAGCTGAGTATTAAGAAAGAACTCTTTATGTTCCCTGTAAATTTCCAAGTACAGGCATTGACAAGTGTAAATCTTTTAAGTTACCAAACAACTACTTTTAAAATTTTGACAGTCAATAAGGGAACAATGGAAGATTTCATTTAGATTAGTTCTGAAATGTGGAATATGCTGCAACAAATATCTCTATTTTTTTTCATGTCATTAACAGTTACAGCCAAATACAGAAACTTCATTATTATTTTTGAAGTAATTTGCATAAGCTGAAGAGTATCAGGATGTATCTTATAATGTATGATGGATGGTGAACCATTTTCTGGTTGATGCTTTCATAGTGTTGCATTTAATTTTAGACTTATTCAGTGTCATTAAGAACTACCGAATCAGACTCTTCTGAGCATCCTGTTGTGCTTTATGATGTGAAAATCATGAAAATGGTAATTTCTCTTGCTATGAAGAAGTCTGAGTCTTTGAGGCCAGTCCTTTTTGAAATGAATTTACCTGTTAAGGAGACCATATGAAAACAAAAGTAACAACTAATGCCAAGTAAGACAGAACTGCACAGATGGTTATATCTGCAAAGCTTATCAGTGCAAACCATTTGAGAGTATTTAAATCCCAGCCTTCCCCAGAGGCTTTGTTTTGGGGACTCAAGAACAAGGTAGAGCCAGTGCAGCTGCGGGTGGACCCCGTCCAGCCACTGGTGGTGGAAAGAGACTCCCAGGCAGAGCTGCAGGATGGTCATAGATGAGGTCGACCCCTAGCCTTGAACTCTGCCTTCAGCTGAGTGCAGCCCTGCCCTGCCTGGCCCTACTGAGCCAGACCCCACAAGTGTGCTGATCTCTTGCACTGGCCTGCACAACCCCGTCCCCGTGGCCCTCCACATATATTCCAGGGCTATTCACCTCACTGGGTCTGATCATGACCCCATAGCTCCCAGCACCTCAGACTCAGGGAGCTGCTATCCCTGAAAATCTGCAAATTGACAATTTATACTCCTCTGTCTTCCACATGTGCAAAATAGCATTCACAATTATTTGCAGTTTTTCAAAGACTGTACTTCAGACATGTCTAAACCTTTCAGATAAGATAAGTGGTCCTATTTTTAGCTTTTTCTCATATTTGATCACAAAATTAATATCATAATTTTAATCAGATCTCTACAAAAGTGGTAAAATGATGTACTGTTTGACCTTATTTCATGAACCCTAGTACTAGATACATCTTGCCTAACTTGAGGCACTTCACTAACAGATACTTCACCGAAGTTTTCAATGGAGAAGGATAGGTTCTTTCAGGGAAAGATTCAACTGTTCTGAAGATGTTAGTTCCTCTCCTGAGGTGGCTACTTTGCTACATGAACTGTCTGTTCTGAACAAGACAATATATTAAATTAGACATCTTATTGCCTAGAGATACATCTTGGTCTTTCCTTTGAGGACAAGGTAAGTGTTATGAGAATTTGCAAGTGATTGTGAGTTAAAAGAATTCAAAATGTAAATCCTTCTTGAAATACAGCTGCATTATCAATATTCGTTTCTTTAAAAAAAATTAATCTTTTATTTGAAAGAACACATACCTCAAATTTTATGCATATTGAGAATGATTAAGATCTTATATCCAAGCTATGTATGAACAACAGTGACTTTTTTTAAAAAGTGAGGGTATTCATTAATAACATATCTAATAATAGTAGTTATATTCCAAAAAAACAAAACAACCCAAAACTCACAACTGTACATGATGATCCAGATTAAATTTGCATGCATAAATATCTCATTTAAGGAAGAAAAATCTTCAGAATTGAAAAGGATCAAATAACTAATTCTTTGGAAATTCTAGGTTCATTGTGACCTAAGGAGTATATGAGCATATCACTAAACATAAATTTTGATATAATGTAAAACAGATGGTTGTTAAAACACTTACTTTTTGCAGTCTTAAAACAAACGTTTCTTAAAATAATTGTGAGAGCATTTTCATTCTTTAACATGTCTATGCTTTTAAAAAATATACATCTGACTGAAAGCTCAGAATCTGATTTTGTTGGTTATGCAATAATTGCAACCATTCTTTTCTGGGTTTCTTTTTATTCTTTAAATTACTGATATTTTTCTCAATTCAATTTCGTCTCAACAAACTTTAGGTTTGGGAATAGAGACTTTCATTTAGTAGCTAGGCAGTCTGAGGAGTAGAAATTCTCCTCAAGTTTCCCAAATGTAAGAAAAGCCTCATGCAAAATCCGTTTATTGATAAAATACACAAGCTACCACATGATTAGGCAGTTGTGCATATTGTCTGCTCTACTATATCTTGCTGGCTCTTAGTCTTGTTTCTAAGGCAAGAGTTTATTGGGGGTTTTATTTTCCATTTTGTGTTTTTGCTGTTTGGTTATTTTTTGTTGCGAGTGTATTTGTGTGTGATTTTTTTTTTTTTTTTTTTTTAAACAAATCAACCACCAAAGGCTGGTCATGATCTTTACTTTATATGTTTATTTTTAATTTAGACTTATGAAATAGAATAGTTAAGTGAATTGAAGGACAGAAGAAATTTCAGTGTAAAGCTGGCTGGATATTGGCTGTGAATGTGAGGGTTAACTGGGGGGTGGGGGAGTAGTTTTTGATAATTACTTTAGTTGGTATTGATTTATTCTGCATAAGTATACAAAGTTTTGCCCCTTTGTCTAATAAGACGGGAGCCTAAAACAAATGGAGAATCATATCTTTTATTATCAGTCATCAGGTACATGTTAACTGTGTGCTGTGGGGGAATCTACACAACTGCTTTGGGTAATGATATGGGTAGCAATAGCTGTAGATATAAATGGGAGTGAAAAGACTATCACACACACAGGGAAAAAAAAAAAAAAGAAAGAAAAAGAGAAAGCTTTCTCATGCTAATAGGATGTTTATGTTCTTGTTCCTCTTAGAAGCCTTACCTGTTCTAAGGCTCTCAGCAGTGACTTCCAGCAGGGTTCTCATTAATATAAATTCCTGTGTGCTTGCAGGGCTTTAAATTACACTTGTTAATGCACACGTTGCTCTGCATGTGAATTTTGTGCGATCAAACCCAAGGAACAATAATGACGATAGATGTAAATACAAGAATGTGTGGAGGCCATTAATTAACTGTGTGGATGTTTTACTACAAAAGTTTCTAATCACATGGATTTTTATGTTTTTCTCTCTCATACCTTCTGAACTAACAGTTTGCTATTTATGACATTTGAAAGAAAGGCAAAAAATCTAAAAGAAATTAACTCTTTGTATGTTTTGTGAAAATAAGAATCCAGAGAGAGAAGGTAAATGTCGGTTTCACTGAGAGAAAATATTTTAGATTCCACTTTGCAGCGCAACACACACACACACAAAATCACAACTACATAGAAATACTTCATCTTAGCTTGCTCTATGATAAAATTCACAGTAGTTAAACAGATTCAGAATAATGAGGAAAAAAGCCTCCCTTAATTCCATTGTTTTCAGGATAAATGTTAACACCAGTGTGTATGGTGTAGGTGTACGGTCTGAACATATCTATATAAAGTTGACACAAAAATAAAATAATCCTACAGATCATGATCTGTCATGTTGGTCTTTGAAGAGAATTACTATTTTTTATAGGTTTGATTCAAATTCTGGTTATTCTTCTGAGCTGGAATTATGTTCAGCAGTGAGATTTCATTTTCTTTCAACATAAACATACAGAGCAACCATGCATTACATTTATAGGGCCCAATATGTCAAGGTGCCTTAAGCACGTATGGTGCTTAAGTATATCAACTGTCCTTTATACAGCTGTACTTTTAGATCATGGAGCATCTCAGGAGATGGAATTCACTGAGTGCATAAGGAAAAGGCTTATTCTAGCTTTAAATATACAATAACTAGAATAGCTAGTTATATAGCTTCAACATATAGCTATCTGACTCGAGAGTATGGCAAAATTTGTTCTTTTTTAGCTTCTCCAACCCAGGATGGTTCTGCTAGGGAGTAGTTTTTTCATATTGAGATATTATATTTTTTGATGGCTGAAATCACTTCATCTATAAGCCATGTTGTCTCTTACACTTTCAGTCACACTCTCTGAGAAAGAGTGGAGGTATCGTTAAAAAGATATAGCTTATGGATGTTTCATAAGGTATCCTCCTTAAGTTCTACATGGAAAAAAATAAAACAAAACAACAACTCAATGTTCATATTGTACTTGTTAGGATTATAATCTAATTAATGTCACTTCTTTTATTACCTTTCTATAATATTTAGTTAGATTCTAGTTCATGGTTGATGTGTTCTCAGGCCATCTGAGTTAGGTCAGCCAAAGATGTAATGTACCTACCTTAACTACACATAACATTCTGCTTAGTATAACTTAGTCCCTCACAGAATCCTATTAGATAAAGCACATACTGTAGACATTTCCAAAATAATTACTGTGGCAAGATTGCACTACTTGTTGACAGTTCAAAAGTGAGACACAACATTGTCAAAATAAATAACAAGTAACCCCATCCCACACACTTCAGTTTTCTGCACAATTTTGTTAGAATCCTAACATTTCTTTTTTTCTTCCTTGTACCTTGCTCAATCAACTTGGACACTCTTTTCTTAGTTATGGATTCTGACCAGGCAGCTTTTTTCAAGACTCCACTACAGTTGTCTAAGTCTTCTCTTTCAGCAAGCTTGTGCCTCTAATGTCTTTACCAGTTAAAAAGACTTAAGGGGTAAAAAGTATTCTAATGGTGGAGTTGCAATGTTTCTAGTTTCACTTACATCTGAACCTTTATCAGCAGTGAAGATGTAGCTGTTAGATATGGAAGAATTAATGAATCATAATGCAAAAAAAATTATTTCAAAAATGGTTTGACTGAAAGATTTTTAAAATTTTCATATGGCTATAAGGATGACTGAGCATTAGTAGTTCAGACATAGTTCTATTTTTAAGATGCCTTGAATCAGATTAAATGATGTTCATTTCCAATATTGGTTTAACAACTGTGGAGGAATTCATCCATTACTTAATTTTCAATATTAATTAATTAATTACTTAATTGAATTATTTCATTATTTTAATTATTTAACTTTTGCTAGTGTTCACATAAACTCTCAAATGCCTGCCTGGGCAAGTGAGCATAGGGTTAACAGAATGATATTTGCCTTATGAATTTAAGTTTTATGATTAAAGCATTTATTTTGTATGTGGAAGTCTTGGCTTCTGGTATAACATTTTCAGGAAATAAAACTCTCAGCCTAGAGAGAATAAAACTGTCATGTCCCACATTTTGGGAAAGTGCTCTTGACTAGGTTATAAGACATTCAGACATAAAGGAAGGAGATTCACTGCAGCCAAGCATCCAAGTCTATCTTTTGTCTTGATACTAGTTTAGTACATTCCCATCAAAACTTTAAATATTCTGTAAAATCTGTCTACATTATATGTCTTCTTGCCCAAAGTGCAGAGTGTACCCATACTAATACCAAGCCCAGCCTCCCTAGCCACCTGAGCAGGAAGCACACACTGCAACAGATGCACGCTGTTCCTACTCTGTAGCCCTTGAGCACTCGTGTCCTCACCAGCTAAGAGACATTTCAAAATCTGCATCCCTCCTCTCGAGGCTGTGTTGTGGTCAGCCACGAGTGCAAGAAGCAGAAAGCAGAAAAGGCAGTCTGATTCTCTTGGTTTGAGCAGTCAGGTGGGAGAGAGTGACATCTGTGATGAGACATAAGAATCCCATTCATGCAATCAGTTTTGTTTCAATTAATTCTATTTTTCATACAATACTGCTGCAAAATTTTATGGTAAGAACCATGTCTGGACTTCTTCTAAGTTCCTTTCCAGTAGATGCTGTTGTCAGGACTTAAAGAACACAATAAATTGTCTCAAACACTTGCAAAGGAAGAAGTTCCCACAAGATAAGCTAACTGAAGACAGACACAGATGGCGAACAGGAAGGTGTTAATTTCAGGCCTACACGGAGGTGAAAGGTTTGGAATTAGCACACCAGACAAGACTCCACTGTGCAGACTGTGGGAAAAGCACAGATGCCACAATGGGAAGATGCCAGGCCTGGTGAAGCAGATCTGGGCAACCTATTCAGACAAAAATTCCCACCATGGCAAACTGGGAGAAAGGAAGAAACTTCTTACTCACATGCCATCCCAAGTTGTGAGAATAGCACATACAGCTCTGGATACCTGGGACTTGGACTGTACAGAAGTGTATCCTCCAGAAATACACCCTGGGGACCCATACCACCGAGAAGACCACAAGAGGAAGGGTACCCATGTGGTGGTGACTATAATTCTCTCTCTCTCTCTCCCCATCTCTCTCCTGTTCACATTTGCTGTTAAATAAAATCCATACTTTGTCATATGGTCTCATTTGCACCTTAATTCAGCCAGAGGCATTGTTAATAACTGGACGGTAATATTATTTCAGAGGTGGGAACATAACAGCTACTTTTAATTTTTTTTTTAAGAAAAGATGCAGCTTTTTCTATTGAGCAATAATCTTCAGATAATTACTAAAGATAAACAGAATCTAACTTTCTGGAAGTGCTTGATTTTTAAGATAAGCAACCTATTACATGGTCATTGTAGAGGCAATGCCCAAAATGAGTGTGCTTAATTTCCCTTTTGAGGTCCTTATATCTACATAAGTATCAAGCTTCACTGAACTGGAGTTCTTCTGTTCTGTACTGATTTCATGTTGACATATTCACCTGATTTTGAAGAAACAAATATTTTATTTTACCCTAGGCAACTAAAAATTACTTACTTACAAATGTAAAATAGGCAGTAAGTCAAGTGCACAATACTCTGGGTTTTTTTACATGTGGGTTTGGGGTTTTTTGGGGAGGGGGGGTTTGGTTGGTTTTTTTTTTATTAGACTTGTTAAATGAGTAGGAAAATATATATTTAATTTTCATTCAGATATTCTGTTTTCCATTCTGGGTCCAAATGCTGATGAACTTCAGCAATTTCCTTAAGCGGTGACAATCACTGAATCATATTACAGTTGAAGCTGGAAGGGAATTCTTGAGGCTATCTGCTCCTTCCACCCTGCTCAAGCTGACAGCCTGGATTCGTGTCCAGACAACTTTAGATTACCTCCAAGGAGGGAGATTCTACAACCCCTCTGAACAACCCATGGCAGGGCTCAGTCATCTTTTTCAGTAAAAAACTGTTTCCTGGTGTTCAAAGGGAACTTCCTGTGTTCAGTTTGTGTCATTGCCTCCTCTTATGCAACTGAAAAGAGCCTGGCTCTATCATTTTTCATAGAATCATGGAATAGTTTGTATTGGAAGAGACCTTTAAAATCATCTAGTTCATCCCTAGGGGTTCACATGGGTCTACTTCTAGGGCTTGTCCAGGCCTCTCTTGATGGCATAGTGTCCCTCAGATGTGACAACCACACCAGTCAGCTTGGTGGAATCTGAAAACTTGCTAAGAATTCGCTCAATCCCACTGTCTTTATCCTTGATGAAGGTATTAAAGAGTATTAGTCCCAATATAGACCTCCAAGGAACACCACTTGTTACTGATGCCCCTGTGGGCATTGAACCATTGATCATTTCTGTCTGGATGTGACATTCATTACTCTTCCCTTGTGCACTGATGTAGTCAGTCCACCATAGAAGGCCACTAGGTTGGTCAGGCAGGACTTGTCCTTGGTGAAGCCATGCTGGCTGTCTCAAATCATCTCCCTGTCCACCATGTGAACAGCATAGCCTCTAGGAGAATATGCTCCACAACCTTTCCAAACACAGATGAGGCTCACAGGTCGGTCATCCCCAGGGTCCTCCTTTCTACCCTTTCTTAAAATGTGTGCAATATTTCCCTTTTTCCATCCCTGACTGCCGTGACTTTTGAAATATCATGGCAAGTAGCTTGGCAATTACATAAGCCTCAGAACTCTGGGATGCCTTCCATTGGGTGCCATAGACTTACATGTATATTCAAGTCCACCAGATCATCACAAACCTGATCTTTCATTACAGTGAGGGTGACTTTGCTCCCCCAGTCCCTCTCTTACAGTCCACCTGCTCAAGCAGTGTGGGAAGCAATGCTGCCAGTGAAGAGTGCAGCAAAAAAATGTTCTTGAGTATCTCACTATTCTCCTTGTCTCTTTGTATCACTATCAGTGTTGCTCACTGAGGAGGGTTTCTTTGACCTTTTTTTCTGGCTGACATTCCTATAAAAGCCTTTCCTGTTATTCTTTGCATCTCTTGGTAAGTTCAGCACCAGGTGCTCCTTGGCCTTCCTAACCTCATCTTTACACAACCAGACAGAATCCCTATACTCTTCTCAGGACACCTGTCCCTGATTCCACTGCCCACTCATTTCCTTCTTGCCAGTTAGTTTGACAAGAAGGCCTTGCCACAGCCATGCCAGACTTTTGCCTTCCTTTCATGATTTCTTACACCTGAGAACTGAGAGTTCCTCTCCTGTATGAAAAGTATTCATAAAGATCTGCCAGCTCTGTTCTGCTCCCTTGTCTTTGAGGGCAGTTTCGCAGAGGGTCCTATTGACTAACTCCTTGAACAACTACAATTTTGCTTTCCTAATATTCAGAGTCCTGACTTTAGTCTGTGCCTCATCCATAATCCTTAGGACTGCAAACTCCACCAGTGCTTGACCACCACAGTTCAGGCTGCCTGCAGTGTTGATGTCACTGATTAGATCACTTGCACTATATGCTGGAGTAAGAACATTTTTTCAATCAGTTCCCCTTGACTGGGTGGCCTGTAGCAGACACCAACCACAAGGTTCCCTCTGTTGCCTCTGCCTCTGGTTCTCACTCAGAATCTTTCAAACTGCTCATCACTATTCTTCAGAGACAACTCCTCATACTCTATCCATTTCTAAATGTCCTTAACATTTGTTAAATATTTAAATGAGGATTTATTCTGAGGCTTAAAGTAAAGTGAGAAGCTAAGGTAAACAAACTTATAAAAAGTCCCCAGAAGCTCTAAATATACACTGCAACATAGAGCTGCATTTCTTCAAGGAGAGTTTTTGAAGAGGAATAAAGAATTTTCATCTGCAAATTAAGAATAATTTTTTTTCAAGCTTTTAAAAAGGAAACACTTCTTTTAAAATAACATAGTTTTCTTTCAATATGCTTTTCTACCTCCTTCATAAGTATGTTTATCACAAAATTACATTTGCTAACACTTTTAATATATTTACATATATATTTATATTACTTTTTTCATTCGTTACATATGATATTCAGTCTTCAAAACTGGATTTCATTTCAACTAGAAGCTCAGATTTCACAGAACCTATATTTATAAAGTTTCTATAATTTAAGTTTTTTATATAGCCAAAAAGACCTTCTAATTTTGCACTACAAATAGCAGTGCACACAGTAATTGCTATGTATGTTAATAAATTGAGCTAACTCAGTTTTCATGATATTTTAGTTGAACTTTTTCTTGCAAATGTCTTCTAAATCATGCATACATATTTTATTAAATATCTCTTGTGATACAGAGATAATAATTCATCATGCAGTGTTTATGAAGCATTTTCTCAAGTTTAGCCATTCAACATAGTTTCCTGAGAAATCAGCTTCTATCTACCAACACCTTCATGAGGAAAAAACCAATACTGCAAGGGTTAGAGAAAACTTATTTCCTAAAAAGAAATTATAAATTCTGGTATTTTAAATATGAATTAAATATTCAGAAATTGAAACTATCTCATTCTAACTTAAGCATCAGTGTCATTACCGCTAAAAATTACTTACTTAAATTTACAAGATAATGACTTACTGTACAAAAACAATGTCTCATAGCCAACAAATATCTTGAATTTCTTTTGATCAAAGTGATGGCTGTGTCACTGAATATCCTCTATTTTTGTTGCTGTTGGAAAAAAAGATAAGTCTAATTCTGAAAGATGAGAAAGAGAATCCAGACAGTGCTATAACCCTGTAGTGGAAGCATAACTTCTCTACTTCTATTTTATGCTGTAGACCTTTGGAGTAATTAGCTGGATAAAGTGTTAATTCTCACTTTTCTTTAATCTTAGATGATTTGTCCCAAATTTACAGATAGTGTTTTCTGTTAAAGTAGTGTCCTGGTTTTAACTACGATAGGGTTAATTTTCTTTCTAGTAGCTGGTACAGTGCTGTGGTTTGGATTTAGTATGAGAATAATGTTGATGACACACTGATGTTTGAGTTGTTGCTGAGTAGCACTTACTTCTAAGTGAAGGACTTTCCTATTTCCCATGCTCTACCAGTAAGCAGGTGCACAAGAAGCCAAGAGGGAACATAGCCAGGAACACTTCAATTTCTCTTCCCCATTCCACCTGGATGGAGAAAGTGAGCAAGAGGCATGGTACTTAGTTGCTGTCTGGGACTAACCAGGACAAGTAGTTCTGTAAACTATAATGTTTGACTGTACAAACGTCTTTGCATCCTTTCAATATTCCTAACACATTTCAATTTATACTTCCTAATAATCAGTTGAGCAAGTATTAGTATTTCTAGTTCTGTGGTAGTAAATTAACACACAGATGTTTATGTTTACGACATAAGTAATAATTAAGAAAAATAAAAAGAATTGTATCTGCTTGATTGCTCTTCCAAGTGAAGCAGATAATTTCTGTGGTAAGACCTTACACAGAGGTGCTCAAGTAAGACAGTAGATGAACCATGAAGAAAAAACATATCTGCTATTAGTCAAATAATCTGCTAGAGTAGATATTGTGTTAGTGCAGCCATCTCACTTTTTTTTCTATTTTTGACAGTTAGTTCTTGTTGCAAAATTTCTAGAAGCACTGTAGAATTTTTTTAGTATATGCTCTATTTACATAGTGTGCTACATCTCACAGTTCTTCCATGAATAAGACAAATGGCAGCCACTGCTCTCTATGATAATTCAGGAAAAAATAATTTGATTCTACCTATTTTAAAACCATGTACAAACTTATTTCATATTGTCACCTTATGCCATTATCATACTCATGATCCATGTATGAATCTGAGGCTAACAAACAAACAAAAACATTTTAAAGGCAGACACATGGATCATTATCCTTTATCTGCAAGCAGACTGAAAATACTGGGCCTCATTTAACATGTGGAATTTATGATACTGAAGACAGCATATGATGTAAATAAAGGACACATTTGAAATCTTATTTCTTTGCATACACCAGCATTGACCATATACACTTAGTATGTAGAAATAAACTTTGAATTTATCTTTTGCATTTTATCAGTAATAAAATAATTTCGTTTAAAGAAGTGAAAAATTTGAGTAGAAGTGAGTAATGCTGACAGAGTATAGGATTCTTGATGCTATGTCTGATGCAGTCTTAGGCTCATTGTTTTCTGGTAGTGTTCCTTGGAATTAACTTGCCTTAGAACTACGCCTTTTACTGTCTTGGAATGAAATACCTGAATTTGTCCAAATACCCAAGAAATGAGTTAACAGCTAAGCAAGTGTCCAATTTAAATAGGATCAAAACTCACTCGCTGTCCTTCTTTAGCAGTGTAGATGCACCCAGAAATTTTATTTCTTGTACTGTATTTATTTATTTTATCTATACTTCAAATATATATATATATATACGCACACACACACATGTATAAGCATGTCTGTATATATATAGAGAGAGAGAGAGTAGGTAAAACCCCCTATTTTTTGAAATGGAAAACATAACTTTTTGGTTTTGAGACTCAATCAAGAACAGCCATCTGACAAGCGAATGAAATAAGACACATCCCTTTAAGTAAAGATTGAGTCTTCATTTTTTGAACAAAGAAAAGATACTAAGAATGTTTCCCTACAGGCTGGAACTTCCCTCTGCCCACATAGCAGAACAGAGCAATAACTTTGAGGTGACACGGAAGTAATAAGTAACAGGACTCAATTGTCCATGCTTAGCTATCTAGAGCCATTTCAGTTGCTGCAGATCTTGCCTCTGCTAGCTACTAATAAAAAAGTCTTCTGGATTCATGACAGTCCTCTGTTGTAACTGCTGGCTCACATGGCTATTTCAGCCTGAGATATCTCAAGCAACACATGACAAATATATTTAAAAATCTAAATCCTGCATTAACTACCTTCTGGAGTAGGATTCAAGTCCTAGAGCTCAAGTCTCATGTTTAGATTTTAGGAAAAATCTGTATAAATGTTAAGGAAACTTCCCTATCTGACCATCCAGGAGCCACTGTGACAGTGATACTTGCCCCACCTGAGCTGGGACTAAGGTCCCTTCACATCTACACATTCCATGCTCACACAGTCACATGAAGTTTCCCAGATGCCTCAACTTTTAAAATAGTTGTCTTGGTGCAATAACTAAATAACACCTTTCCTCTGAGGAGGAGTCCCACACAGAGGAAACCCTGGGCTTTCATACCCTCACAATCTCAGTGAGAAAGTCTGGGGTCATTAGCTCCTGCCATGTCTCTGAGTCCCCGGTCACCTGGCTGGGCCACAGGTCCCTGTGCCCTCTGTTCTGCAAAGGGTCAGCAGTTCACAGCCTCTTGCCTGGGACTCCAACACCCAGAGCTCAACCTGCAGCTGCAGCCCAAGCTACATGTACCAGCACTGAATGTATTCCTCAACATATATGTGTATTAAGTCAATAAAAATCCAGAGATGAATTTATTTTCATGAAGCCAAACAATCCTGAGATGCCCTAAGTCATCTAATACATCTGTCCAAGATGAGAGAAAATGACATATAATTTACAGGAGATCTGTGTCATTCACAGATCTGGAGGTGAGAAGAATATCCCACAGGGTCTAAAATGACAACTAGATGCCTACACTTGGGCAAGTGGATGAGGTTTCAGTCAGAGCTTGTATCTATTGACAGTTGTGGTACTTCAGACACCCACCACATATGCAAGAAACTAAATTTATGTAAATTCATTTGGAACTTGGTTCCCATCTCTAGGGAAACAGTAACAAATATCTGCTGTGATGATATCACCCAGGATTTTGGTGCTTGCTTTATCTGTGCTTGCTTTACCCGTGCTTGCTTTATCCTTGTAAAGTCATGACAGCTAGCACACTGGAGGAATTGGAGAGAACTGTTTTACTTAATATGCAGAAGAGGGAGAGGAGATACATAAGCTTCTCTCCTATTTTGTCTTCTAACTGTGCAGCAGTGGAAAGCAATTCTTTCAATCCACCAGTTGTCCTAAGCAGGGGTAGAATCATAGAATCATTAAGGCTTGAAAAGACCTCCAAATCATGGATTCCAACCTTTGACAGACCACCACCTTATCAACTAAACCATAGCATAAAGTGCCATGTGCAATTTTTACTTGAACACTTCCAGGGATGATGACTCCAGCATCTCCCTGGGTAGCTCATTCCAATGCTTAACCACCCTTGCAGTGAAAAAATTCTTCGTGATGTCCAGCTGGAACCTCCCCTTATGCAGAATGAGACTATGCCCTGTTGTCCTTTTGCTGGCTGCCCAGGAGAAGAGGTCCATTCCCATCTTGCTACAACCTCCTTTCGGGAGTTGTAGAGTGGTAACGTCTCCCCTGAGCTCCGTTTTCTCCAGACTTAACAAACTCATTTCCTGCAGCTACTCCGGAGTCATGCTCAAGACCATTCAGTAAGTTTATTGCCTTTCTCTGTACTCGCTCCAGCACCTCAATGCATTTCTTGTGAGGGGCTGTCAGAGACTGAAATATTATAGTTTATTACTTTAACATCTTCATGAAGGACTTTTGCTTATTATAACAAAAACTGTATTAGAAAAGCTGCAGAAAATACTACCACATCCTGAATAGGTCTTCTGACTGAGGACCTGGACTGCTCGCTGATGAAGATAAGATAAAGCAATGACTAAGAGCTGGGGTCATTCACAAAGGACAAGCCTAACAAGTCCAGGGTGGAGACTGCAATCCCAGGGCTATGAGCTGCCAGGCTAGCATAGACTCTCACATGGAAAGGTGGGGCGAGGAGAGGTTTTGGGTGTAACGCCCATCCTCTGCTGTGCAGAGGAGCTCAGCTGAGGGGCCCCTTCACCCTGGTAGAAACCGGATACACATGAAAGACAGAGGAGGTGTCATTGCCTGTCAAAGGCCACCACCCCCAAGGGGTCCCCAGACCCTGCACCAGAGCACTGCGGATGATGCAATGGATCCAAAGTGTTGCAAGGGACAGTGTCAAACCTAGCCCCCTTAGGGGAGGCACCTGGGCGTTCCCACCTGGCCCAAACTGTATATTAATCCACTGAACTCTATACTCTGCGGCATGGCACGGTGTGGCAGCGACAGCAGGGGATCCTCACCACCCAGAAGACTGGATGGAGGGGAGCAACGAGATGACATTGGGACCCTCAGAAGGGTGATATGCTTCCACCTAACCCCTGTCACTCTCTCCCTGTCCCCCATGCCCCTACATACACTTCTTTCTCTCTTTCTTTCTTTCTTTTCTCTTTCTTTACTTTTGCCTCTTTTACTATTAAATAAAATATATCAATTTTTTGGCGCCAACATCTAACGTCATTTGGTTTTAATCACATTTTTTGGGTATATTTTGAGCCTTCAAAGTTCTTTCTGTTTTATACACAGATATTTAATTTTCTTTGCTCTTCTGGGTTTAAACCGGATTGTAACTGGGGCCCAGAACTGGACATAGGATTCAAGGTGTGGCCTCACCAGTGCCGAATACAGGGTGATGATTGCTGCCCTGGTCCTGCTGGCCACAGAATTTCTGATACAGGCCAGGATGTCATTGGCCTTCTTGGCCACCTGGACACACTGCCAGCTCAGGATCAGTTGCTTTCAACCAGCATCCCCAGGTCTTTTTCTGCTGTGTGGCTTTCCAGCCACTATTCCCCAACCCTGTAACTTTGCCTGAGATGTTTGTGACCAAAAGGCAGGACCTGGGACTTGCTGTATTGAACCTCATACCACTGGCTTTGGGCCACTGATGCAGCCAGTCCAAATCTCTCTGCAAAGCCTTCCTACCCTCCAACAGATCAACACTCCCACTCTACTTAGTGTTGTCTGTGAACTTAGTGGGGGTGCACTCGACCTCCTCACCCAAATCATTGATAAAGATATTAAATAGAACCATCCCCAGTACTGAGCCATGAGGAATCCCACTAGTGACTGGCTGTCCACTGGATGTGACACCATTTACCACCAGTCTCTGGGCCTGACCATCCAGCCAGTTCTTAACCCAGTGGAGGAGTACACCTGTTCAAGCCATGGGCTGCCAGCTTCTCCAGGAGTGTGCTGGTTCACACAATTTTCTCTTCTTTAAGAATGTGTGAAATTTTTCTAGGTCCTAATTGTGGGTTGGTTACACTCTGTAAATCCTACATTGATGGGCCCCCCACCTGAAGTATCCAAAAGAGGACAGTTATAGCAGCTATTGTTATCCCTTCCTATCCAGCCACGAGGTTTATTTTTTTCAGAGGACCATGGGTAGGAACCCAGACCTTTTCCCAAGGTGAAGTCAGGACACAGTTGAGCACCTAGGGAAGGGAAGGTCACATTCTTCACCTTGCAATATATACATAACCAGCATAAAGCAGATTTGGCATTTAGATAGATACTCTACTCAGATAGATACATACTCTTTTGGTGTTTCCACTATCCTTTCACCTAAATTATCACAAAAGATTACAAAACTGTGCATGTTTTACTGTTTAAAAAATATACCATGTTAGGTTTTTAATCCAGGATTTAGAAACTTTTCACCTGGTAATTATGTAGCTGTGATGGGTGAAAGGAGAGCAACCAAAAAAGACAGATTGAAATACAGAGATTAAAAAGAGATGATTAAGACATTTTTTACTTCAAGCTTCATTCAATAGCCCTGGGGAATCTCATGCTTCTTTAATGAGTGCTGCTCTTAGCCATCTCTGCCTAATGAGAAAAATAGGTCCAGAGAGATCAGTTCAAAGTTAAGTGCTTCAAAGACAGGTTGTATTTAAAAACATTTTCCCTTCAGCTTCCCTGGTCTGTGTTCATGGCATTTTTTTCTTCTGTCAGCTGGTATTCTTGAGCATGAACCATGGGAAAGGCTTGAAATTAACAATCTCATTATACAAGGAGATATTTCTTTGTCGTCATTTTCAAACAAATATGGTTCCCTGCAGTTAATGTCCCTGTCCATATTAATTGTCACTCTTCCATTAGTTTTTTGGTTCCTCCTCTACTACATGTTTGTTTCCCTGCAGTGATAGCTGGCAACTTTTATTTCAGGGAGTCAAGACACACCAGCATCTATGTGGTATAGGTATTCCAAACTTATACAATGATTCCCCATGCCCTTCCAGCTCTATTTTGCATATAGTGGAACTGTGCTTTTGTGTAATCTGTAGTCAGAACATACCCCAAATACTCTGTATGGACATGTGATTGATCATTTGTTTACAACCTTTCTCTCAGCTCCCTAATTAATATCAGAGCTGTATACCAATCCAAAAGTACACAGATACATGCACAAAAGCATATAAATACATGAAAAGTTGCAACTCTGAAAATAATTTAATATTAAAGAAGAAAAGTTAACCTTTACAATCATCATCGTAATCTTGTAGATATGTAAAATCAAGTAAGAAATCCAAGAAAATGTCTGACTAGAAAGGATGTATGAGCTCTTTCCTAACAGTAATTTGTATACTTAATTAAACAACTACAGATTTGAATATATATGGTTCTGTATATTGCTTTTAAGTCAACTTCTTTTTTTTTTTTATTTTTCCAGGGCATGAGAGGAATTTTGTTGTCTACTAAATTCTGGTTTATAGAAAGACATTAATTAACCTTAGGCTATCCAGGCATATATTGGCCCACAGGTATATTGGTAGTTTCATTAGCTGAAAGTTTGTTTACATGAGAGAGAAAAGTTGTACCTTTCTGTAAAAATTTCTGTAAGTGATGCTTTCAGTATACGGTAATTCTGGCAATGTCTTTTTTTAGCTGAAAATTCTGGTCTTCTTGCTTCATAAAATAATTTTCAAAAGTGCTGTCTTAGAAAAGCATGGCTTCTGGGAATGGCTACTTAACTGCAGGACTTAAAAAGATAGCATAAACAGAATTTGAACCACAGGGAAGGTTAGATCTCCGGAAGTTTTTGAACTGTCTAAAAGGTCACCTGCCTAGTCTAAACATGTATAACATCATCAGTAATCAAAGTATGAGTATGTCTATATTTATTTGAAAAATTTTATATTTTTGCCACTAGTTAAAGTACTGTAAAGTTTTTAAATCAATTGTCAACAATGTCATTTTTAAATATTTTTATTATTTTTGCTTTTCTCTGTTGAGGTAATTGTATGCATTGAGAAAAAGTGCTGTATTGCAATTTATCATTTTTTTGTATTGGTCTTGCAGTGACAACATACTACTGTGACACTCATGTTTAATGATGTTTCTAAAATATGTCAGACTCTTCAGAATATCACCACCTGTTTGCCATCCACACTAATACAGCTGAAAGCCAATCAATCTTTCACAAAAAGTGATTTTGGATGCAGGTCTATTTTCTGTCGTGCAGGGGGTCTTGCGTACAGTCAATGACGAACTCCAGGAAGAAAAGGCAGCTGATCACTGCTATGAAGACCTAATAATGTGCAACAAATCTTCAGCCTATGACAAAAGTTCATGCTGTAGAAAACTAGAAAAGTTAATACAATCCAGGGAAATCCACAAACATATAACACTCAACTTGTTGCTCTGCTGCACTCTTGTAATCATACTGTGTGCTGTTGTACTCATATTAGGGCTAGCTGGATTGAGCCTCCTACATTTCACATGAAAGACAAACATCAGTAAAATATTTCTATTCCATGTTTTTATTCTATTCTGAGTGAACCTTCCTACTTAATTCACTCCCCATCTTTTTTTCATTACATTCCTTTCTACCTTTTTTCCACACCCGAGAATGCAGAAATATGAACCTGATTGTGTGGCAAAGTTATGGTAGTGGTGAGGGCTATAGGAGTGGCTACTCTGAAAAGCTGGTAAAGCTTACCCCATATCCAGCATAGCCAATGCCAGGTGGCTGCAGGATGGATCCAGCTCTGGCCAGGGTTGAGTCAATCAGTGGTGGTGGTAACAATCCTGTGATAACATATTTAACAAGGAGGGAAAAAAATGTTATGGCACAGAAGTACTTGTAGCCAGAGAAGAGAGGAATAAGAATATGTGAGGGGAAACAGCCCTGCAGACACTAATAGCAATAGAGAAGGAGGGGGAGGAGGTGTTCCAGGCACTGGAGCAGAGATTTCTCAGCAGCCTGTAGTGCAGACCATGGTGAGACAGCTGTTCCCCTGCAGCCCATGGAGATCCACGGGGATACAGAGATCCACCTGCAGCCCATGGAGAACCCCATGCCAAAGCAGGTGGATGCCTGAGAGGAAGCTGTGACCCTGTGGGAAGCCTGCACTGAAGCAGACTCCCGGCAGGACCTGCAGACCCGTGGAGAGGAGCCCACTCTGGAGTAGGTTTGCTGGCAAGATTTGTGATTCTGTGAGGATCCACACTGGAAGAGCTTTTTCCTGAAAGACTGCACTCCATGGAAGGGGACCCATGTTGGAGCAGTTCATCAAGAACTACAGCCTGTGGGAAGGAGTCATGATGGAGAAGTTAATGGAAGACTGTCTCTCATGGGAGGGACACCACACTGAAGCAGGGGAAGGACTCCTCTCTCTGAGAGGAAAGCAATAACAGAAACATGTGATTGACTGGCCTTTATTCCCCATCTCCCTACACCATTGCAGGGAGAGGGATGTAGAGAATTTGGAATAAAATTAACCCTAGAAAGGGGAGAGGGTGGTTTTAAGATTTTTCTCCTCATTGTCTGTTAGAACCTGATAATAAGAGAAAGACTTCAAAAAGTGCTTCGTCATTATGTCTGCTTATCACAATCACTCTTGAACACCTGAAAGCTACTTGCAGGATGGACTGTGAGTGCCCGCCTTGAGGCTCATAAAAAGGAAGGCAAAACTGGTGCAAAAGTGTGGAGGGGAAAGCAAAAGACAGAATTCCTGACCTTTGCCTTTCCCCTCACCACCACCATCACCTGCTGTGAGACACACTGAGGCCTCAAGTAGATGATGCCACCCACCTGAGGAGAACCCCCACAGTCCTGCACCCTTGGACCAAAATCACAAGTGAGTTGTGGAACCCCTACCCCTGCTCCTGCACTCCGTGGTGAGAGCACCGCGAGCGCACCGAACTTCGGCTGCAGCCATCATGTACTGCTCCTGCATCTTGGAGGACGGGCTGCCACATTCCAGCCAAACTGCTCTCGAGGTCAAAGAGGGCAGATAAAATGCTTCAAACAACAGAGAAAAAAAAAAAAAGGCAAAAACTTCTTCACTTCCCCCACTCCGTCTCAGCAGCAACAAAGGTAGCGCAGTGTGGTGGTGACCTATCCGATACTTAAAGTAACCGTAGCTTTTTCTAATTTTTCTTTACTTTTCTCTTTCTTTCTCTTTGCCTCTCTTATTATTGAATAAATATATATCAATTTTTTGGCATTAATATTTAATCTCGTTTGGTTTTTATCTCCTTTTTTGGGTATATTTTGAACCTTCAAATTCTTTCTGTTTTATACACAGAGACTTAGTTTTCTTTGCTCTTCTGGATTTAAACCAGTTCATGACATTATGCTACTCTGTTTTTAATTGGTAATAAATTCAAGTAACTTCCCCAAGTTGAGTCTGTTTTGTCTGTGACAGTAACTGGTGAGTGATCTCTCCTTGTCCCTTATCTCAACCCATGAGCCTTTAGTTATATTTCTTCTGCCCTGTCCAGCTGAGGAGAGGAGTGGTAGAGCAGCTTTGGTGGGCACCTGGCATCCACCCAACCTCAAACAATTATAGCAAGAAAATGGATGAAATTTCTCTAAAACCTGAGGGAGCCTTAGTATCACAGTTTCTCTTTTATATGGGAGATTGTAACTGCTTGCCAGATACAGGAAAGGGAAATGTGGTGAGCAAACTACAAAGATCTCTGGACAGTTTCTGATGTAACTTTTTGATTCAGATGCTGGTTGGGGCAGCAAGAGTGACATACAGCTGGATCTCCTCTTCACTAACAAGGCTGATTTGTGACATAATAATCAATGGAAGCCTTAGATGTGGTGTCATGTGACATAGCAGAGGAACTGGGCCTGTTTAGCCTGAGATAGAAGGGAGACCATATAACAGCCAGCAGTGCCTGTGGGAAGGTCATAAAAGGGACAGTCAGCCTCTCAAACAGTCGTACCCTATGGAAGGATGAGGGACAAGGCACATAAATCAAAATAAGACAGCCTAAGACTGCATATAAAGAAAAACCATTCCCCATGTTGACAAAAAGACAGTGGAACAGGTTGCCCAGAGAGCCTTTGTCACCTCCAGAGTGGACGTGTTTCAAGACCCAAATGGGCGCATCCTGAGCAACCTGGCGTGACTTCACTATTGTAACTGTGAGTGGGAGGTCAGACTAGAACCTCCTAAAGTTCCCTCCAACATGAATTATCATATGGTCCTGTGATTTTATGTTTCAAGGCCCTGGCTCTAAGAAGGCATTCTAGACTGCTAATAAGAAAGTGCTCTCATATATATTTTTTTTTTCTTTTTTGCCAAGAAACTTTTCACTGCCATGGATGCTAAAGTGAAGTTAAAGTGATGATTGTGTTTGTTTCAAAAGCATGACAGGAGCATTTTTTATGAAGAGGCAAAAAATTACAAAATGGCTGCCGCTAAGGCCAGGCTCTTCCGGAAATGTAAACATGCAGTTCTGGGAGTCTGAAAAGGATTTTATCTTTTTCCATTGAATTCAGTGAGAATTTTCATTTAATTTCATTTTGTTTGGGTTTTTTTGTTGGGTGTTTTTGTTTTTGTTTTTGTTTTTTTTTAATTTTGACTTCAATAACAGCAACATCCTGCACAAAATCTTCAGAGCCAGACATTTTCTGAATCTTTTAGTCTTGGAAACATTTGTTCCTCATTTCCTTTACCAAAATACGGGTGTTACAGATAGCTATTGAATATTTTCATTCTCACCAGAGGGTCTTTGCAGATGCATTGTCTGACAAGCACAGTGTGAGATGAAGGGGAGCACAGCACAGAAGGGATAGTGCCAAGAACCCAGCATTTACAGCAGCTGGGAATCAAAAGAGACTATGAAAAGCTGCCTACTGAGTGGGATTTTATGCGGGAACTGGAGAGGCTCATGGCCAGCTTCCTATTTAAGTAACACCAGGCAACATCAGTGACCAAAAGCCCTGTAATAAAGACAGGCATACAGGTATAAGGCACCTACCATTTTGATTGGTCTACAGGGGGAAACTGGAGTTTCTGTTCACTGCTGCAGAAATTGGTGGGGCAGTAGTGGTAACTATAGGGTGTAGCCTGCTGTGATCACCCCATCATGTCAAAGGCCTTAATCCAGGAGGAGATCTTAGGGAAGGACACAGATGTCCAGCCAGAGACTGTAACTACTGACTTTTCTTCCAGAAGCCAGCAGGGTTTGGGGTGTTTACTGCTTCCTGTTCAGGAAGAGCACTCTGGTTGAGATAAACACCTGCTGGTGGAGCTGAGTAATGAGGTAGGAATACTGCACAGCAAGAGATGAAGAATAAATCAAGAGGACATTTGTGGAGACTCTACAGAGGCCAAAATGTCACCTTGGCCTCCTTGCTGATCATCTGCAGGCTCTGATGACACTGCCAGGGGAGACCTTGAATGAATATTCATTATATGGGTCTTTAATCTACAGTAAAGGGGATGAGCATGGAGCTGATGTTCTTGGTGCTGCCAGTCAAGGGGAGAGACCAAATCAGGAGAGGGATGTGTTTACAAACTTACCCCTGTCTGTACAGCAGGTGTCCTTTGCAGACTTCCGTGACTGTGTAAAACTGTTTGAGGAGACACTGCCAAGGAGAGTAATGAGTATCTTTTCCAACTGGCTTACTAACCTTGTGAGGAGTTATTTAAACCAGGGTCTTCAGGCACTGGAGGTCAATGCCTGCAGGTAAGTGAGGGAGGGGGAGATTGTAGGAAGCACATCAGAGACAGAACCATAGGGAAAAACCTCAACCTCTCTTTGAAAAAAGTGGTATGTCTAGAAGTCTGTATGAGTTGTGGCAACATTACAAAGAGAAGGAACTGAAAACCTGTGAATAGTTCCACAGCTGTGGCCTCATCACAGAGGACACAGGGGTGCAGTGGAGTGGTTTTCGTGAATGCTCACAGGCCTTTTAGGAAAACTGGGAAGAGGAAGCAAGTGGGAGGATTGTGTTCTATGCAAAGGAACAGCTCACATGTATGGAACGGGATCAGAGAAGATGCCAACAAGTAGGAGGAGGTCACAGTGAGCAGCTGCTACAAACCACCTGCTTGAGACAATGAAGTGGGTGAGACCTTCTGCAAATAACTTAATGTAGTCTTCCAATTGCATGTCTTACGTGTCTGCTTCAGCAGATCTTTCCATCTGCAAATATATTAGTCAGGGACTTGAATTCTGGAATAGATATTCATGTGAAGCTTGAGAAAAAAAACAAGCCAAAGCAAAGCAAACTAACAGCCAGACACCACCTCCCTTACCCTCCAACCAACCAAGTTTGTATTCCAGAATTTGACATCCAATTCTGGTATAAAAGCAGCTATTTAATAAATTTATTGTGCAAGCATATGCACCTTGCATGTTCTGGAGAATAAAAAAAAGTGTTTAAGGAGAATATATGCTCAAACTTATACATATGCTTATTATTATTTTGCCCACGAGAAGATTCATTTGCATTCTAAAATAATGAATTAAATCAACAACAGTTTCATCACAGATTATATATTAGATAAAAGTCCATACTTGATTTCTAAATGCTTTAAAATAAATAAATAAATGCCACCACCAACATATTTTCATTATTTGGATAAGAGAATTCCAGAAACTTAAGCAGAAACCAATTCACTACTTTCGCCATCTAAAAATTGGGTATACAGCCAATGAATCACTTTTAAAAAGTTTCTCTCAGTCAATAAATCAATTCTGAGTAACATTGTTTAGATGATTACAGTTAGTTAAGATTGATTCAGCACAAATGAGTGAGAGTAAAGACATTCTTCATATACACATTTTTGCTGAAGAAAATTGTTTGCTACTCAGTGTCTTATTATGAAATTACTTTTACCTATTTTTCTTTACACCTCTTTTATAACATGTAGCATATAAAAGTATTTCTCTCCCTCAAAAGATTAAAGTTTACTTCTAGAAAATTAATTTATTGATATAAAATTAATTTATTAATTATCATTCCAGTCAGCAGTATAAATAATATTAAATATAATTAAATAAGATCTTTGTAAGTTTACCCAATTCCCATAGGTTTTGTGGTGGGATTCACCTCACCATACTTAGATGCTGACATTAGGCAGCTACCCAAAGAACAAGAAGATTATTGCAATATTTCCTTTGCTCACCAGAATTTCAGAGGAGCTTTAGACATTTAAAGTAAAGTAAAATGAACCCCACTTCTAATGTTCTGTAAGTGAGCAATCTGCCTGAAACCATAGTCTTAAACCAGCATTCTTTATGTTCTCTTGTTGAATTTATATCTATTCCCAACACACTCTTACAATATTCAGATGTATAAATTAATAATATAATTTAATGTACACTATAAGCAACCTATACTAAAATGCATATTAATATTTAATGTGTTCCTATTTATGAAACACATTAAATTCATGTATTAACCTCATACATTATTTCTTATTGGAAATCTAACACAAAATATTATATAAACCAGCAATATCTCTACACTGACCAGATCTGACAGAATATTCAATCAATCAGGATATTTTAGTAATTTTTGCTACTTTTCCTGTCAGAATTGTCACACCAATTTAAGTCTAGTATGCCTTCCAAATGAAGTGTAGTATATCGTTTACATTAAGTGGCAGCAAGTTGAATACACAAATTTTTACCTTTGATATCCTTTAACAGTTAGCTTTTAGGTAAATGTTACCTCTTATTTTATGTATATATATATATAAAATATACTTGTTTATATATATATGCACGTGTATATTTTATATATAAATATAATCAGGAAATTGAATGTGAAAAAATGCTGATATCTATCTCATTATGATATTTGTGTACAATCAGTTGGTCCCCAGTATGCACACCTGGAACCAGGAATGCTGGGGCAGTTATATGCATGTGAATATAGACACAGTGTAATTCACCAATCTTACAGGAATTCATTATTTTTTAGTTAGAAATCTTTTATTATTAAACTTAGAGAAAACTTGTGTCATTAGCTTAAGCTAATAGACAACTTCATCTTAAAGAGATAAATGTTTACATGAGTTACTTGATTCTAATTTTTAGATAGAACTGAATTAATTAATTTGGAAGTTAATTAGCTGACCAAATGAGTTAATTTGAAAAACACCATTCAGATAGCTATGCCTGACTGTAGTTAGTCTGGAGATCCATTATTTCCAGGAATCTTTTTAGCTTGATACCAAAAGGTTATGCAAAGTATCTATTCAAAGTATTCTCTGAAGACAAATGATAACACTTTTCTGCTTAACTGTGCAAAACTTCCACTGTTCCAAGGGCTGCTCAAGGATATTAACAGCCAAACCTCAATAAATTGCAAACTCACACTCTTCCGTATGGCAAATTGTGTTTCAGCAGTTGTTTTCAGAGTATGTGCCAAACCAAAAAATTAATATCTACAGGTTTTATGTGCATGAAAATGGGAAAGCATGGTGCACAATCATAGCTACCAGTAGTTTCACACAATTTATTTTGTTTGCTCCATTATATACTGTGGGAAAGGAGAGAGCTGAAGGACTTAGAACTGATCTGCAGGACCACCTGCTCTGCAGCATCAGAAGGATACATGAGATCATTATGTGTAGACTGCTGTCATAAATACATTGGTACATGCCTACCATGGTATTCTTTGCCATTAGGTTACAGAAAGACTAAATAAACAATACATTCCACATGTAGGCAGTGACTAGTGCTTTACAAATTTTATATTTAAATATTTAAATATATTATATTTATATATATTATAGATTAAAAACAGGTGACATTCTGAAGTTCCTATTTGTTTCCTTTCTAAAAAGAAAAAGAAAAATACCTCTTCCTTTTTTCTCAGCAAATTAAGGGATAGGAGCCAATATTGGTATGCATTCTGACAGACATGTAAGCTTGAGTGACAGCTTGCAGCTCCACGTGCCTGGCTATTTTCAAACCCATATAAAGATTTTTGCAGACAGTTGTAGCACATTTCTTCTGTGACTACAATACAAAAAGGTGTGCTTCAAGATTAACCTAAGTTGAGTCAGTAAAACTCAGATGAAAAACATTATTAGGTGCTGAAATTTGCATATCTATTTAACTACCTAACACCATGTGTTGTCTCTTACATTGCTTTCAGAAATATTGAGCACGTCACTGAATTGGTATTCAAAGTATCTGTCATGCTGACTGGAAAGCTGATTCTGGTTATGCATGGGGAAAGCAGTATGATTTGGTATATCCTAAATCCAATTCCTTTATGGAACTTAGGAATCTTACATTGATGGATGTCTTGTTGTCCATCTCGACTAACAAATAATCCATGTTACATGTTTAAACAGTTTTAAGACTTTCCTTTCTAGGCAAGTATATTAAATAATGGACTTCAAGACTATTCTCATCTTGCAGATGATCTCCACATCTTTAGTTATCACCTAATTCAGTTTTCATTCTTTTTTTGAAAACTGAAACATTTTTGGGAGTATTTATGGAGTGTTTCATCTCTGTGTCATGATGAAGTATTCATAGGAAATATTCTATAACTGAAGTGAGTAACCAAATTTATGTTGTTTGGAAACTGCATAACTGTAATACTCATAAAAATTTTGTATAAAAGCAAGAAGCACTCTCCAGTCATTTTTTTAAAAGAAAGTGGCTATTGTCAGCTGAAATGGTTATTCATGCACAGGTTATGCCCGGTAGATTGAAATCTCAGAACTTCTTGGTGGATGAGTACTCAATTTATGGACATGGACTCTATTTAGTCAATATAGAAGTAGTGAATTCTTCTGCCTGTTTCAGGATGAAACACTTATGAACATGTATGAAAAGAGAAAATTTTATGCCTGAGACCTTTCGCAATGAAAACCTGAGTCTTCCATGGAGCTCAGTCTCACACATTAACAGCTGCAAATTTTTCAGGATTACAGACTTGATCTCAGATATTTAAATTGATAATCTTATGTATCTGCTAAGATCTTAATGTAGGAATCTAAGCTTCCTGGCATCCCACTGATGTTTTTTTCCTTTTCTCCAATACCCTGATGATATTATTCTGTGCAAATGCTCCTTGTACAGGACAATCAAGACTTTTTGGGGGGTTGCTTTGTGTTTGTGATATTTGTCTGTTTATTTTGTTGTTGGGGTTTTTAAAAATTCTTATCCTACTAATTCTGGCTTTAGGTATTTTAATCATATCCAGAAATATGGTAGAAATACATAAGCACTGCTAAGAAGTTGAAGCCTTATTAAACCTCATTGGACTTCATATCTCTGCTGTTATAATCCTGTACTGCTAAGCAATCTGGAGGGATGAAAGACATGGTAGCATGGTCAGCTTTAAATTGTTATGAGGTTTATACCAATCTAAGAGTGATAATAGTTAAGCCTTAGCAAATACACTTATTTGATAAGATAATTACCTCAGCTTGTATTATACTGAAGATTTAATACATTTCTGTTTTCAGAAAAAATCTCAGTATGTGTAGGATGTTGCAAGTTCTGCTTCCAGTTCTGTGATGAGTTGACCTTGGCTGGATTTCAGGTGCCCACAAAAGCTGCTCTGTCATTCCCCAAAGAAGAGACAAAATATAATCAAACATTCATGTATTAAGATAAGAACAGGGAGAAATCATTCACCAGTTACTGACATAGGCAAAACAGATTCAACTTGGGGAAATTAGATAAATATATTAACAACCAGATCATTGTGGGCTAAGGAAAAATAAATTCAAATCTTAAAGCACCTTCCCTCTCTCCTCCTTCCTTCATACTGGGCTTAATATTGCTCTCAAATTCTTTACCTCCTCCCCACACAGAGGGATCGAGAATGGAGACTGTGGTCAGTTCATCACACATTGTCTCTGATGCTCCTTCCTCCTCAGGAGGAGGACTCCTCACACTCTGCCCCTCTCTCAGGGGAATCCCTCTGTCAGGAGAGAGTCCTCCACTATCTTATCCAATGTGAGTCCTTTCCATGAGTTACGGTTCTTCATTAACTGCTCCAGTAGTCCTCCGTGGGGTCACAAGTCCTGCTAGCAAACCTGACCCAGCGTGGATTCATGTCTTTCTACAGGAGTACAGGTCCTGCCAGGAGCCTGATCCAGCGTGGGATTCCCACAGGATTGCAGCTTCCTTCTAGTGCATCCGCAGGTCCTTCACAGGCTGCAGATGGATCTCTGCTCCACCGTGGACCTCTGTGGGCTGCAGAGACACAGGTGCTTCACCATAGTCTGCAACCTGGGCTGCAGAGAAATCTGGAGCCTGGAGCAGCTCCTCCCCCTCCTTTGTCACTGACCTTGGTGTCTGCAGGACTGTTTCTCTCACATATTCTCACTCCTATGTCACAGCCGCAATTACTGTTCTGCAGTAACTTTTCACCTTAAAACTGTTATCCTGGAGGTTCTGCTGTTGTCATTGATGGGCTTTACCTTGGCCAGGGATGGGTCTTCCTTGGAGCCAGCTGACAGTGGCTCTGTTGGACATAAAGGGGGTCTCTGGCAGTTTCTGAAAGAAGCCACCCCTCCTGTCTCCCTGCTACCAAAACCTTGCCATGCATATCCAATAAAACTTCATGCTATCTCCTTAGCTTTTTAAGCAAAAAGACAGTTTAAAATCCTCCAATTTCTTATTCACAAGACATTAGGAAATGATATCTCTAAATTCTCAATAATTACTTGGACCTTTGAGTCCTGTGTTATTTTTATAAAAAACTATCTCTGCCCAGAGTATCTTGGCATGAAACAGTCTTATGAATCATTCTGTATTCCTTGTATAACCTTAAAATCAAATTATTGCAGTAGACATTTTCAAGTGTGGTGCATAACAATCAAAACTGCATCTTCTGAGCTCACTTTTTCACTGGCCTTTATTTAATAGTGTAGACATTCTCAGTGAGTCTAACTAAGTCTCCGTCATTAGGAGAGACTGTCAGTCTCGCATGTTTCTAAATGTGTGAGCTTCACTTTAAAAGCAGCTTGAGACATTTTCCCTGCTCTTGCAGCAAACCGTACTATTACCTATTTTTGGTTACTAAAACTCAACAATTTTGTTTGGAATTTACCTCTACTTTGGAATGCAAATTTATTCTTGGCATTATGTACCTTCCCAATCTCATGCCAGCAGTATCTGTTCGCTTACACTGATCTTCTTTCTTCTCTGATGTTAATTCTGCAACTATATTTATAGATAGTAGCCATGTTTTCCCTCCACCTTTGTTTTTCCAGTTTTAATAACACAAATATTTCTAGTATCGTGACTACTTTTTACAGTGGATGATAATGATGTAGAAATTACTGAAGCTTAACTGAAATTTATCCAGAACCAGAAGATCACAGAATCACAAGAATGGTTGAGGTTAGAAGGGCCAACTGATGGTCGTCTCCTTCATTCCACCTGCTCAAACAGAGTCATCTAGAGCAACCTTCCCAGGATGATCTCAGGGTGCATTTTTAATATCTCTGAGGAGGAAGACTTCACAAACACTCTGTGCAACCTGTGCCAGGATACAACAGAAAAAAAGTTTTCTGATGTTCATACAGAACCTCTTCTGCTTCTGTTTGTGGCCATTGTCCTGGTCCTCTCACTGGGCACTACTGAAGAGATACTGTGATGCTTATCTTGGGACTACCTAAAACAGAGGCTAGACAAAATTAAGAGAATAAAAACCAGTTCTTTTTATTGAAGGGCCTTCAGGTACATTGAGGGCAGTCACAGCCGACCCAGGGGCTCCACCCAAAATGGACGACCAGTCATGGGTTTTTCATGCTTTATAGGTTTGGTCTATTTGCATGTCAGGGGTTAATCCTCCAATTACAGCTTCAGGTAATGAAGTCATTTATCCCAAGTCTGCTCCCCCCAGTTCACTGTTGTTTACATATCTTGGGGCCTGAGACAGTAAGGTGTCTTTGAGTCTCAGGCCTAGAGAGGAATTGTTTTGTCTGACTAAGATGGGAGAACGGTAGCTAGCACTGTATATGGAGTATAGAGTTATACACTAAAGAATTACAGGATTGCAGATACATGAAAAATAAAGAAGCTAAGAATCCTAAGGCATCAACTGCAATAAGTTCTTCACAGAAAAGGTGATTGGGTGTTGGAATGAGCTTCCCAGAGAGGTGATGTAGTCACCATCTCTGAAGGTGTTTAAGAAAAGACTGGATGTGGCACTTGGTGTCATAGTCTAATTGACATGTTGGTGTTAGGTCATAGGGTGTACTTGATGATCTCAAAGGTCTTTTCCACCATAGTTGGTTCTGTCATTCTGTGAAAGATATATCTTTGTATGATAATACTAATGTCCTTATAAAAATAATCTCGCATTCCACAAGCACAGTGCCAGTCTGAGAAAGCAAATCTCTTTTCAGAGTTAAAACAATGTCTTCAAGAAGCATCTTTTGTATAAGTCAGACATTTCTTTACCACTATCTTCTATTTAGTATAGACATTCTTTTATTTTATGTCATATCTTAGGGTCTTTTTTCTCCCTATCATCTTAATAGATCTCTCTGATATATTGATAAGTTTCAAAATATAATATTACATATTGGTTTGAAATGTCTTCTGAAATAGCATACTATATTACTTTCTCTTTTTGCATTACCTATTGTTATTGTTTCAGTACCTTCATTGTTTACCCAGTAAAGAAAACACAATCATAGCTTGCTCATGAAATATTGAAATCCTGATGAGTTCCTCTTAGCAGTCTCACTGACAAGGAACCATTTACAGAATTCTGTTATATCAGAATTTTGTGACACCGTATATGTTACTGCACAGTGTAATTTGCAGTGTGTGCATCAAACCTCCTTTGTATTATAGGCCATTCTGGGGGGTTTAGCAAAATTTTGAATGTAAATCAAATGCTGCTGTCCAAAGTTAAGGGCATCAAAACTCTATATGAATGAATTGAGACTGTGGATTTAAGAGTTCTTAAATTGTGATGATTCACTTACATACATTCCTAAAGCCTTTTTTACCATGTCTTTTGAGGAGGGACGTTGCTCATTCCATTTCAGATTGGCTTACCAGCTTTTGCTATTTTTATTTTATTTTACTTCTTCTTACTTTAAATACAGGGTGAAGTATGAACTTTACAACTCAGATTTCTGTAGAAATGTGCAAGAAAAATACAGATCTGTTTTGACATTAGCAATGAGAATGTCCCCTTAATTTTGTTTACTTCATTTGTTTGTTTGCTTGGCTTGTTCTTATCTGGATTTTAGGAAGTATAGGGACTATCAAGAGAGTTTAAGCAACATAAGCGCACAAATTCCTGTATACCCCTTACGTTGTTTCTGTATCATATTTGGAAGAAAAATGCCAGTGAAATTTTATGTGGAAGACCTTTCTAAATTAATTAATTATGTCAGGTATGGTGTAACAGTTCAGACTTTAGGCAATTCCATAGCAATTTACTGATATTTAAATTCTGTACAGTGAAGTCCCAGTTCCCCCTAATTTGGGTGCATATTGTTGCTCCTTGACTTGGACTTGCTTGAGTGCTTTTTTTTTTTCATGTTTTGCGGATTCCTGCAGTGTACAGAACTGTGAACAAAAACAATAGTATGATAAAGGAAAAACTGGTGCAAAAAAGTGAAAGAAATAGTGGAGAGAGGACCATGGCTGTTGAACAGCAAAGGGTTAAGCAAATGCAGAATATCAATATCAGTGTCATTCAGAGGCTTATTTCCCATTTCTCATCTTCAGTAGTTCATGACTTAATTATTTCTCCAGCCCAGAAACCCAGTAAATCTAGCATTGTGATTACTAGTTGCCAGCCACAGGCTCAGTATTAAGTTTGAGAGGCCTCAGACTTGAAATTCATCAGGTTTTGTCTGAGCTTTTCTCAACCTGTCTGTAGTTTTCCTTTTACCTGATTTAGCTGGAATTAGCCTTTTTTCTAACAAGCACGTCTTCATAATTAATTTGTTAGAAATGTAGTTTTTACATAGATAGTGGTAGCAAGTAGTTATTCCACGTAAAACAGTATTTATGACTTCAACACTTATTGATGTAGCACACAGAAATAAACACTTGGCATGATAACAAGGACCTTGAGAGATCATAGCATGCATGGGATGATGAGATGGGAGGCACAGCTTGTTACTGGTGATTGCAAGGCTATGAATAACTCACCAATCATCAGTGAAAGAAACTGGAGTTGGACAAGAACAGTTATAGGGATAACAAGAGAAATGAATAACAAGCATTTGACATATGTAAAATCCATCTGGTAGACTAAATTTGGATGCAACATGAAGATGCAGCCCAGCAAAGAAATATCAAGGTGTAAAATTGTGTTGGACAAATAGTCAAGATTGAATCCTTGAGGGAGAATAAGAAACTTTATCACACACCTCTTACTTCTTCCTGTAAAAGACACTTGCTGGAATTTCTCTCTTCCTGTGTGATGAAGATCAGTACTGTACACTCTTGGTACCCAGAAGGGTACCTACCATAACATCAGAGGAAAAGTAAGGAAGTGTGTGTGTAACATTTTTAACTGAGTTATATTGTTGCTAATATTATTCATATTATTAGTATTGTTGTTGTTGTTGTTATTTATTATTATTATTGAGATATTTTGTACAGTAGTATACTTTATCTTCTTTTATTTTTCCGTTTGTTTCTCATATTGTTTCAAATATATTCCAATAATACTTTTTTTAACTAAACTGCAAAGATTTTCATTACAATTTGAATAAATTGTTGTCTTACCTTCTCAATGTTTTGCTCTTGACTATAACAAGATTTTTAGTGTGACATTTTCTATACATCTGCACAAAGTGCTGCTTGAGACATCCTGCACTGTTCAAACTAGCTTCCAGCTGCCTCTCTGTAGGAGCAAAAGGCCATCATGTGCATCAAATTATCAGCTCTGCTTGATTGCTTTTGATCTCTTGGGGCCGCCAAAATGGCAATAAATGCCTCTGTATGGACAATTGAATTAAAACTCTTCTTTTTGGACTGTTTCTTGGGAAAATACACTGGGGGGATGTTTGTTTATTTGTTGTTTTTTGGATACTGCCTACGTTCAAGAAATATAAAATTTACATACTTTATTGTGGAGTTTGATCAGTTCACTTTTTAATCGGAGAATTGCTGAGACAGTCAGAGTTGTCCCTTCATCACTAGGGCTTAACTGATTCAAAAAGCATTACCATTCAATCTCTAGCCCACACTTACCGTGAATGGGCCTCTAGAAGACAGAAAGAGAATTAACCCAAACATGCTGGAGACTCTATCTGAAGCCCAGCAAGGGAAACAGTTACTTCCAGAGAGCAATTTAGCCGCTCCTGAAACAGGATGCAATCACCCTCTGGAGTTGGATTTTCTAGATATATTCCTTCCACACTGA
This sequence comes from Orthonyx spaldingii, assembly GCA_013397795.1. Classification (NCBI taxonomy): domain Eukaryota; kingdom Metazoa; phylum Chordata; class Aves; order Passeriformes; family Orthonychidae; genus Orthonyx; species Orthonyx spaldingii. The sequence continues at coordinate 9,727 of VZTJ01004369.1, read as the reverse complement.
GTCACTTTGTTTTGGTATCTTTTGCTAGGTGCAATTAATATGCAAGCCTGGTATGCATAACTTAAAAGTAAAAAAATATTATTAGCTGATGCACAAAAGATAACTAGGTTTCTAGGGCTAAGCACTAAGTGGAAATCATGCTGATTATTGAAGTAAAGGATCTTTGATGGCCAGGTAGGCATCACCCATGAGGTGAAAGGCTGGTCTCTGCTGCTCCCTGGAATGGATTATACAAGTCTATTTGTTTGTTTTTCTGGGGTTTTTGATTGCTTGTTTGTTTTTATTCACTTGTTTTATTTGTTTATTTATTTGTTTTTCTGGTTTTAGTTTGCAGATATTGTGCAAACAATTGTCTTATAATAAGTGCCTACTATAAAATAGGTAAAATTAGCTGAGATTAAGTCCACTGCTTCTTCAGGGTGTCATTTGAAAATTAAATTAGAAGCTGTGTGCTGAAGATGACCGACTCTTAAAGAGAAATCCATCTGCTGAAGTCCTCTGAAACATTAACATCAGTTGTCCCAGACTACATACAGTGGATGTAAAAAAGATTTAATAGATCATTGTTTTCACAAGGTACAGGTCTGAAGAACATTAATTTTGGTTTAATAGGTTCAAACCTTCCTTTCTTCCTCTCTAGCTGTGATCCCAGACATCAGGTCCAAAATTATCTAGATAGAAATTCTTGAGGACTCATCTTTCTGGTTGTGTAGCACCTCATTGTAAAAGGTGACATTTTGGAAGTGTTTCAGGGCTGTGAAGCAAGAAGCTGTTTCACAAAGGCTAGGAAACAGACATGGAATTGTGGGTTTAGGTCCCTTCTTCACTGGCTATTTCTGTTTTATCCTAAAATTGTTTAAAACAAAATACAGAGAGAGCTGTGAGAGACACTGATAACCCTTATACATCTGGTATAAGGGGACTGTAAGTAATTAGCTGCTCCAGAAACACATCTCTTTGGGAAGTCTCATACTAATTTTCAGGCTGAATGTGTTTCTATAGATACTTGTCTGCCTGATGAAAAAGATTGTCTCATTTCCTGATATTACACCTTGATATGGAAAAAAAGCATGTCTGCTTAAATTTCATTAATCTAAGCTAAATTAGTTGAGCTGTCCTGGGGCACTCGTTCATGAGGATCTGACCTTTCCTAAGTGAATAAGGTAGCTCTTCTTTGTCCTCACCCTGCTTGAATTCATTGTTTGTGAACTAAGATGAGTAAAGTTATAGTGTGGGTTGTTTCTTTCTTTCTTTCTTTTGGTTTTTTTCCATCTCTTTTAAGCTAACTCTTACTCCTTTTATCTTCAATATATAAACCCAGGAACCTTGAGTGTATACTTGAGCAATACTTACTGCAGGCCCCTCATGCAAATCTAATAAATTCATACTGTCATAAAATAAAAAGCATCTGACACAATTTATATAGTATCAGTCATGTCATTGCACCTCCCAAGTTCTCATGCTGTTTTCTGTTCTGATTTTCTAAATTCTTAAATAGATAATATTTTTTCTTTTTTATTCACAGAATTGTTGAAGTTAGAAGGGACTCTTCAAGATACTTAATTTAACACCTCGCTAAAGCAGGTTTGCCTAGAAGGGGTTGCACAGGTACAGGTGGGTTTTGGATATCTCCAGAGAAGGAGAATCCACCACCTCTCTGGGCATCCTGTTCTAGTGCTCTGTTCTCCTAAAAGTAAAGAAGTTTTTCCTCATATTCAGATGAAACTTCCTGTGTTTCAGTTGTGCTCATTGCCACTTTCCCTGTCATAATTTATATCTTTTTTTGATAATGCTTTTTGTTCAATACAGTTTTGTGTAAAGGCTTTTTTTTGTGAAAAGCCTAAATTATTTCCATTTGAAGTACAAAATCTTGTTGCTATTCTTTATTAAATAGGTCTTTTTTTTTTAGAATTATATTTGCCCTTTGAGTCAATCTTCTGATGGACTAAAAAACTGTGTTCTTTAATACAACACTCTTCTGCTAATAGAGCAAAGACAAAGTTCAAGTGTTCAACCCATGTGATCTATTATTGTTTTATTTTAAAAAGAAAGATTTGTTTGCTTTTTTAAGTAGAAATTAAGAAATTTTTTATAGGGGTTGACTGTTTTCACTACAGACAATTTAATGTAAACAAATTATGCCAGTTAGTTCTAGAGAATTTGTATGTCAATTACACATTAACTGATGATCAGAAAAGATTGTCATTGTTGATATAATGCCTACTAAATTACACAGACTTCAAAAATCCTAGCTATAGAGATATCAAAAATAACACTATAGCAAAAACCCACAAAACCTATCTATATAGTGCCTTTGTGGTAAAGTCATTCTTAACAGAATTTTAAAAAAGAAAGAAAAAAAAATCAAAAAGCAGAACACAAAAAATGTTAGATTGTTAAAGTAACCATTCAAAAGTTAAGACAGCAAACATTTTTACTTACCAGCCAATCTTTTTTTCTCTTTGTGTACTTAACAGATTGTATTTAAATTATTAAATATTATTTCCACAGTTTCACAGAGCAAGTGGGAAGAAGAAAGAAATTGAAAGCTGTTAGAGGACGACAACAATGATTAATCTTTGTAAAATGTCGGAAAAATGTAGTAGCTGAGAAAAGCAAGGAATTTTTCTAATGTAACTTGGACAGGTAAAATTTAGACTAGGAAGACTCCTTGATAGTCAAGAGAAAACAAACACCTCCAGAAGATGATTCATCTCGTCTGGAACAGATTTGATGAATATTCTTTTGGAGGTGTCTCTCTCTCTCTCTGTGTCTCTATTGATTTGAAATAAAGCTCTATTTGAAATAGATTTGCTTTAACTCCTCTATCTTGTTTAGTTTAGATGGATCTCATCCTAAGAGAACCTACAATATGAACAGAGTAATATTTCAGATTAAACTAATGTGATGTGACTGATTTATTCAGACTACTGTAAATCTCTTAACACTTAAGGCTATGCACATGAGGTCAGAATTGTTCAACTGACCAAAGGGATATCACATACCATATGACATAAAAGATGGGGGAAGAAGGTGGAAGAGACATTTGGAGTGATGGTGCCTGTCTTCCCAGGAAACTGTTATACTTGCTGGGGCCCTGCTTTCCTGGACCTGGCTGAACATCTGCTTGCCCATGGGAAGTGATGAGTGAATTCTTTGTTTTGCTTTGCTTATGTGCACGGTTTTTTCTTTACCTCTTGAACTGCCTTTATTTCAACCCACAAGTTTTCTCACATTTACCCAATCAATGCTCCCTCCCATCCCATCAGGGGAGCATGAACTATTGTCCCTGTGGGGCTTAGCTACCTAATTAGTTTAAATCACTTTGGTTAAATCAGATAAACCAAATACTAGTAGTCTGGATGTATCCTGTCCTATAGAGCAATACTTTCTTCAGAAAGTGACAAATATTTGTGGTCTGTTTTTTTAAATATTTGAAGAGGCTCAGTCTATTTGGAAGACTAGAGAATAATAAAAGGATAGAAGTGAGAGTTCTGTGTCTAGAAGAGGATGGAGGAGAGAAACCTTTTACTAAAAGATCAAAACAAGACTTTAAACTAGATTTGAGTGATTAATAGAAATTAAAATATTAAACCAAATTCATATTATAAAAAAATTGAGGTATTGTTCACCCTTGAGAAGAAGGCTGGGGGCATTTTTTTTGACAGCTATTTATGCTAATAAACTGATTGTGAAGAAAAAGACATTTCATCTATGGTGACTTCTGTGCCTGGGAAAAGTGAAACCTACAGCAGCTTATAGTGCTATGATAAGATCCTCTCAGAGGTTCTTCAGTGACCTCAGTGAGATTAACTGCAGGGTTTGTGCTTCATTTAGGAAAGAGTTAGGGTGGGGGGTGGGAGTGGAATAATAACTTCTTCAGTAATCATTTAATCTATGTGTAAGTGTATTCAAAACGTTGTGGATTAAAAAGTCCTTTGCAGCTGAGATAGCCTTAAACAATCCTTTTACCATCAATCATAAGTATCCTAGGTTTAGAAAAGAGGACATTGAATATTTGCCTTCTAAGGCAAGGGGTGATTCCTAACACTTATTCAAAAATGAATGGTCTTGATAAAGGAGCCATTTCTTATGTTAATCAGTATATTGCTCATTCTGTGCAAGTCTGACTCTATTCCTCTGAGACAGAAGAACTAAATGCAAAATAACTTTTTAGCTCCTCACCACTTTTGCCACACTCATGAAATTCTACTAGACTCTCTTGAAATAGCCTCTTGACAGTTCTCTGAGGTGAATCTTGATCTTGGGATCACTGAGTAACATTTAATGAAATTAGAGCATCTCTTTGCGAAAAGATATGCCTTCATAATGCATGTATGTATGTTTTTTTAATGTTTTCTCTTCCTTCTTCTCCAGAGACATTTAGTGTGGGTCTTTTCTTTGTTTGTTTTTGTTGGGTTTGGGTTTTTTTTCTTCACAAAGATTTATGACTGACCTGAAACTCTGAAACCAAGCATCTAATCTGGGAGAATGTGGGAGATTACCAATTCCTTCAGAATATTTCATTAGTTCAATGAAACAACAATTGAATTTTAAGACTGGATTGTTGTTATAAACATTACTGATGCATCCCTTCCCTGTTCAAGCCTAGCTTTTTAAAAACTGCAGTGTCATCAAAGACCATGGTCTGTGAAATGGAGCTTTCTACTTGATCTGGGTAACACAAGATGACAGAGGAAAAAATCAATGAAAAACTGTATGTCTTAAATTTTCTCTTCTTTATTTGTCTAGGTCAGCATGCCAAATGGACATTGTAATCACACAGACCATAGTGATATTCAAATGTGGAAAGAGACACCATATCTTTGATCCCATTTTTATGTTCATGTTGCTACAACTCTGTGCTTCCCCCAGATTACCAGTATCAAATACTTTGTTTGGTGGTCTGCAAGGTGGTCCTCTCATTTCATGTGATACTATTCTGGGATCCTCTGAATGACAATTCAGAGTTAAATATTTCAGATAATAAGAAGCTGAGTTCCTCATCTATGTATGTAAAGAATATACCAGCTTCATTGCTAGAGGCTTTTGTCCTTTTCTCAGTAACTGACTCACAAGGCTAGGAAGAGCCACTAAGGGTGATAATAACATTTACTGCTGAGATTGTCCTTCAAAGGTCCTCCATTCTGTCAGGTGACTCAGAATTTTCTTCCCTTTTATTTCCAGGATCTGATTCTGGTTCATAAACTAAACTTTCCATCTGAATAAAGTTATATCCTCCTCCTAACTTGCTGCCCAGATGTAACTGAAAAGGAAAAGAAACCCACTACAATAGTCCTTTCTAGTGAAATCTACTCCTGCCACATACTTGCACTCCAAGGAGAAACACTACAATCTTGTACTTGCATCTCTGTCTTGGGACTACCTCTTCAGAGTTGTTATCCCAGCACAACTGGTTTGAGAAGATATTGGAAAATATAGCAGCCAGGAAGTGCTGAGCACTGAAATAAAACAACTCATAAAACATAACAAAAGCTAATTTTTTTCTAGAGAAGGTAGAGATAGTACTTCTGTACTCATATATTATCAGATCACAAAATGCGACTGATCTTATTTCAGCAATCCTTCAATGTTGTTGATAGTAGGAGTCCATTATATTATAACTTGCATTTTAGTCTTTCCTTATGCTATTTTGAAGCACATAGGCAATTCTGAAACAATTGGCCAAATAGTTTACCACCAGGAATTAAGAAGCCTTTTCCTACTGTTAAAAAATGTCTTCACAAAACCAAGGAAAAATAGAAAAGTTTACTTTTGCCTTCTTGTGAACCAAAACATTGGATATCCACAAGAACAAACAATCCCGTGTATTTCATTTGGATGTTTTTAGGTCTCTATATAGAAAGTCACAGTTGTACCCTTTGCTGAAGTTTGCAACATTCGTTATTTTTGCAATAGGAAGAAATTTCTTGTCCTGTCTGGAAGCTATTAGTTTAAAAGTTCATGTCTTGGACTCCTGTAGGGATGGAGCTGATTAATCTTTTTGCCATCACTTATTCAAATTATCATGTGATATTATATGTGTTCATGTATTTTAAAGGTTTCACTACATGACATCACCTAATATTTCTTCTTTCCTTAGCCAGCAGCTCTTTGTTTCAGAAGAAATGACATTCATAAAACAAAGAAATGAAGGCCAACAGCTAAACAGTCATCTTGCTGAAGAGAAAATTGCTGGGTAGGCCAAAAGCAGTTTCCTTCTATATTCAGCCTGAGCAAAGAAATTGGGAATCTCAATCCTTGGAAAGCAAAAAATTGAAAGGAAAACCTCTATCTGTTTAAGACTGCAGAGAAGAAGAAGAAAAAAACAATCTTGTCAAGCAAAGGAAGGTTAGAAAGAAAATATGTCAGAAGAGAAATATTGATACATACAGGTTTTTGTGTGACTATAAAAGGTAGTATATGTGTAACTAAAAAACTGTGGGATCAGATGATATGGGAGACAAAGAAATACATTGTAATCTACCCATAAAAGTTAAACCTATCAAGTAATAAAAACAATTATGTCTATTAATATGCATGCAAGCAAGTATTTGCTGGAACAGAGTAGTCATGAATATTCAGATGATAATAAGATGCTTTAAAATTCTAAATATTTAACTTACTAACTTGTCTAGTTTTCATTTTCCATAAGCTGTTTGCTGTTCATTATTTGGTTTTTGTTGTTATAAAGCAGAAATTTCAGTGATCTATTGTGAAGTTCAAATAAAACTGTATAAAGTCCAAGTAATCAATTTATAAACAGTTTATGAGAAAGCCACAGAACAATTGCTCCTCTCAAAAAATTTGAATGCCAATGAACAAAAGACATCACAAGCTCTAGGACTAGCCTGTCCATAACAGCATTCGATACTTTAAATGTGCTAGTTTTACTAGTACTACTTGACTGGCTTTAATTCTAAGGAATCTGGCTTTCTTTGTTCAGGAAAAGAACCTATTTCACATATTTTCAGGTCACAATGTTAATTAATGCTTGTCTTTTGTATTTGGGGAATTGTTTCATTTTCTTTTACCCTGGAGAGTCCTGGTGGAAGAACAAGGCTTCTTCCCTGGTAGGAACACACCCCGGTGTCCAGCAAGATTCTGGTTTGGTCTGAATAGGGAGAGTGGTGAAATTTATGACCTTAGTAAATGATTCATGATGATATGGACTGCACAAAATAGTCATTATACAGGCCAAGCAAAAAACAACTCACAGTATAAGTAATATAAAAGATATTTAAACTCTTATGGAGGAAGGTCATAGACTTGAGGTTAACTTGTTCAGAAAAAAAGTTATATTATTAAAAAATGCAACTGTGCAATGGGAAAAGTCACAGGTGCCCTTCCTCATCATGCTCTGCATGCTCCTCAGAATAAGTTTTCAAGGAGTACCTGAGATTTCACTGTGGAGTCTTTCTGCACAACTTGCTTACACATTGACTCTAAGACAATTTTGTATCAATGAGTACTAAGGAGTGAAAGTAGAGACGACGATGTGTCTGCAAATAATTCAAAGAAAGCAGAACCTTTTCTGGGAAGTTTTTCCACCTTCTGAACATATTACAATCTTTGATGCAGACTAGTTTAAATCTGCATTTTAAAATCACATAATGTGGTTAAGTTCCAAAAATAGAGAAAGGTGTAAACAGAAGTGTCAACCAGCCCTTCTGGTTCTTCAAAAGACACCTTGAATTAAAGTGAGAGACTCTGAGAAAAAAAGACTGCCTGACGAGGGAAATGTCAAAAATGCATGTCACGTGAGGGTGTATCTTGCTGGTACTTGCAAGACCAATTCTTATCTCACAAGGGAAGAAGCTTAAGAACAGAGTGACTCTAATGGGGGTCAGCATACAATGTACACTTTTCCTGGGAAGTAAGTAGCAATATCCATGAACTCACAGCCCTGCTTCTGAATGCGTTATGGCCTTTAAGAGGAGAGAAAAGCAAATATGAACAGCTGTTAATGTTACAAACATTTGAGAGTGTTTCCAGCTTCAGGGGTGTGAAATGAGTGTGGAAAGAACATATCAATTGAGACATAGCAGTTCCCATTGCTGTCAGGTACCAGTAAGCTAATACATCAAATAGGTAAGTGAATTACCAAGCCCAATGCACTCTTCAAAACTACATTTATTGTAAAAGACAACTTCTTTCTTTACCGATAAACAAAATCACTAAAAATGAGTTTACTAGTATTATGTAGGGTAAGAACAGCTCAGGCAGAAGCAAAAATTATTTTAAGTGAATATGTGTATAGCCCCTCTTGCACTTCAACACTAGTGCAAGTTGAGATAGATCCTCAGCTGGTAGAATTGACTTAGATACTCTGAATTTGTTTGAACTACATTTATTTGCACAAGCCATGGCTGGCTCACTGTGTAGGTAGATGTGGTCTGGGCTCAAAAGCAGATACTAAGATTGTCTGCTGAGTTAACCATTGATTTCTCATGGATCAGATGATGGGTTTGTGGACCATTTTGGAAAACAAATTCAAAACTTATTTTTATTAGCTTTTGTGCAAATGCCATAAAATCTTACAGCTATAATGTTCATAAAGAAGACCTGAGCCAAACCTTATCAAGTTTCCCATTGATTCCAATGGGTTTTAAATGCAAGAGGGAAATAACATAATCCTGCATAAAGTGAAAGAAGTTCAGGTTTAGATTTTATGTGCCTAAAAATGGATATGGTAATTTACTAGCTTATTTTGTAAGAGTTGCTAACAATTTAAAGTCTCTTTAATTGATTACTCTTACTTCCCTTTCCTCTGAGGGAAACAGCATTGCAAAATAAGCCTTTTATGGACTATGAGAATAGCAACACAGAACCATTATTGGAAATACAATGCACTGTAATGGGTTTTTTATATGTGTATTTTATATGTGTATCTGTTGTGGAATAGCTGTTAGAAGCACTAAGAGAGACATTAACAAAAAAAACCAAAGAAATTATATGATTGTTTTTCATCCAGCGCATTCTGTAACATATAGTAATCAAAAGAATTTTCTTTGTTCAATCTTTTTTCTTGTTCAGACTATTTTTCCAGTTCCAGCTGTATAGCATTGCTATAGCTCCAGAAAGAATTCTAGTACAGTTCTTACAGGCTATCTACTCCAATCTTAGAACCTATTACATAATATATAGTTTATAATTGCATACATTAAATACAGATAACATTGGTGGCTCATCCTGAGTAAATAATTATTATGTGTACTTTAAGTTGTTACTTAACATATGCTGCATAACATGTCCATCATTAAAGACCAGACTGAGTGTAACTTTTCTACCTGTATTAGTAAATGTGAGTGACAGTTTTTCGAAATTTTGCTTTGGATTTTTTTTTTTACTCATAAGTGTAACAGCGAATTCTTGCAAATAGTTCACAATAAAGAATGTTACAACTTAGATGTTATATTATGACTAAAAAAAGTCTGACCAGAAGCAAATAAATGCATTACTTTAACAGAAAACAGGAATAGAGGGAAGCCACCTGAAGCTGCAACACAGAGCAGGGATACAGAATGTGTATTCTTCACACAAGGGTATGAAGAATAAGCATGGTGTGCAAACATGCAAGGTTAGTGCTGAAGCGTTAAATATTAGATTTCTTTCATAAAGATAAATGTAATTTAATGTAGACATTATGTGCAGATCATATGCTTCCTCTATGTCTTTTCCCTCTCCACTAAATAAATACAGAGGAGGGAAGGGAAGGGAAGGTGCG
>VZTJ01004367.1:194-11302 GCA_013397795.1 Orthonyx spaldingii | reverse complement strand
GAGGGAACATCTCCCAGACTTTGTCCCAGCTCCACATCTCTGCCACCTCCTCTGCCATCAGCCAAAGGCACAGAAGTGAGATGAAGTTTTACAGGCACACCAAATAAATGTTGGAGAAATCTGACTGTGTCTCGTTGGGGTCTGTGAGAAGTCACAGTGAGCAGAGCCCACGCTCAGCTTGGGCCGTGTGGAGCTCTTTTCACTTCAGATATTCAGCCAAAATTCCATATCAGGGATGCTTTAACCCATCCTAAGGAGTCACCAGCTGCTCCTAAGCTGGTTTTATCCCCTGGGAACACTGCTGGTTTTAGGGGAATTGATATCTTGGCTGTCTGGAGCGCAGAGCACGCACAGGGTGCCGAGGGAATATTGTTTAATTCCAGCTGATGCCTTGGGGTGGTGTTTTTTGGGGTTAACACGGTTGGGTCACACAGGTTGGCTGCCTAAACAAACCCAGTGGAGCAGGAGGAACTCGCAGGGATCCTTTCCCAGATCCCAAAATGGGTTTGTTGGAGTTAGAGGTGCCCAGAGAGCCCAGAGGAGACTCTGAGGGGAAAGGACAGGCCTGGGACTCCCTGGTGCCCTCACAGAGCCCTTTCAAACCAGAACACAAATTCCAGCTTTTCCCTCACCCACAGGGATCAAAAATAATCTCATCCTTTGTACGTTGAGGCCTTTTGAAAGAGTAACAGAGAAACCAATTCCTTTCCATGGATTTCGGCCTTCCGGGCCCGTGGGCCTTTGAAGGAGAGTCTGGTTTCATAATTAGAGCAGGATTTAATTCCATTGTGGGACTACACCTGGTGCCACCTTCCTCTGAACCTCTGCACTCTGCAAGAGGGAGGATTAGCACTTCCCTATGGAATCTCCTGCGCCCAGCCCTGCAAACCGAGCTTCCAAACCACCAAATCTGGGCTTCCACCGGGAAAAAAAACCACGGGAATGTTTATAAACCTGCATTAGGCGACCCAGATTCACTGAGGTTAAAGAGAGAGATTAAAACTTTGTGAGCACAAAGCGGTTTAATGGAATCAGAGAATCAGAAAATCCCAGGATCAGAGAATCAGAAAATCCCAGGATCAGAGAATCAGAAAATCCCAGAATCCCAGAACGGTTTAGGTTGGAAAGGAATTTTAAAATCATCCCATTCCACCCCTGCCACGGGCAGGGACACTTTCCACTATCCCAGGTTGCTCCAAGCCCTGTCCAACCTGTCCTTGGACACTTCCAGCATCATAATGAGCATTATCCTAGTGTTTTCAAAGGAATTGGGATTCAGGGATGTGCTGCTGCTTTTTGCAGAGAATGGCACAAGTTTCAAACCCTCTCAAACAAGTTTCGAGAAAGGAAACCATTCCTGAACATCCTCATTTTTCCTGAAAGAAGGTGGATTAATGCAATTATTAATAGCAGTCACCACTTGGCAATCAAAAATAACTTCAGATGATGTTAAAAATCCCATTAATCTCATTCCTGAACCGTCTGACTGGAGCAGTTTCCTGGCAGGGCACGCAGCAATCCTGACACACACGTTTACAGCAAAGCTGGGCCTGCCCTAGGCCTAATCTAAAACTGATGGGCAGGATTATTTTTAGTTTAACCTTGGTATTTGGCTAAAAGGAATGCAAATGTCATTGCTGAAGGAGAAAGGGGAAAAAAAAAAAAAAAAGAAAGAGAGAGACAGAAATACCAACTGAGTGGAAAAATGAAAGCCCAGCTCTGAGTGTGACCCCAGCAGTGGGACACACACAGGTAATGGATTTTTAGGTGCTGATGTCACAAAAGGGACGTTTTTGGCTGTCCCAGGGTGAAGCTTGAACCCAGGTGATGTTCCAGCAGCCCAGGTAGGAACCACCACGTTCAAACCAAACTCCATTTTCTCTGTCTGGATTTGAAATCTACTCCTCCAGTGCTTTACGCTCTTTATTTCCTTCCTCCCTCCCACCCAGACCTTCCCCAGCACTGCACTGCCCCAGCTCATTTTGCTTCCACCAGGGAAAGTGGCACCGGCAAATCCCAGCCCTGGAATGGTGTGGCCAGCAAGGCTGATCCAGGATATTTGGGAATGATAATTCCATGGGTTGATTTGATTTTTTTCCCCCCCCTTTTCTTGCTTGTTATGGATTAATGGAATAGATATCCCATCCCTGGAAGTGTCCAAGGCCAGGGTGGACGGGGCTTGGAGCAACCTGGGATGGTGGGAGCTGTCCCTGCCCATGGCAGGAGTGGGAATTAGGTGACCTTTAAGGTCTTTCCAACCCAAATCATTCCATGATCCCATAATGATCCCCCCCATTGCTTTCTGCCATCTGTGCCCATTTCCTTGGAGTAACAGGATTTAAATTCCTGGTTTACGCAGCCAGGTGTATCCGTGGAAATTCTCCTCTATCTTTCCCTTTTATCCCTCTGGAAGGAGCCACATCAATACTCCACTGTTTAATAGGAATTGAGGCAGATAAATCCCATTAATGTCAATATATTGACTCCACTATAAGTTAAAGTTAGAGCAAAAGGCTCATGGGTCACAGAAAACAAGGAAAAATCAAATTTGAACCAGGAATTCCACCTGCCCACCTCTGCAGTGTGTTCTTTGTGGGATTGGAACCCTGCACAGATCCCTTCCCACCTGCATTCCTTGGGTAGTCTCAGCCTAGAAAACTCTGTGGAATTTGATAACCTTTAAATTATTTTTTAAAAAAGCTTTGATCTCTCGTTAACATTCTGAGCTCACCAACATCCCACCCCCAGATTTCACCCAAACGCCCCAACCAAGCATTTTTTCCCTTAATTTTAAATGTGTCTCTCTCTCTTGCTTTTTTTTCCAGGGGAACTTAATAAAAACCAGGTTTTGTTGACTGAACAGAGAAGCCGGGTGTGTAAACAAAGGAGATTCTTGTGTGAAAGTCAATTCTGTCTGGCTTCTAGGAATTCCACAGGGATAAAATTAGAAAGACCTGGACCCAACCTCGGACTTGGGCTCAGGGGGAAAATCCTGCAGCCAGTGTTGGGAACAGCCAGCTCAGGATGGGAATCACAGCAAATTCCTGGATTCCTCAAGGATTCCAAGGGCTGGAGGTCACTCCCAAGGTAGATTTGCTCCCAGGGATAAAATGGGAAGAATTTAAATGATTTTGTAGCAATACCTGAGCTCCCAGCAACGATGCTGTGACCATAATTCACCCTAAGAACTTTGAACATTGCAATTAAATGAACTCCCTCCCTGTTCATTGCTCTGATTTTGATTTCCAACTGAAAGGATTTTGCTTTTCCATGGCATCAGCTCCACTGAACCTGTGGCAGAACTCTTCTCCCACTGTTGTATCTGATCTCTGAGCATCTCCCACTTTTCCCATCCTTTTCCTTTGCTCTCCGCCTGTTTCCATGGTTCCTTTCCCCCTTTCCTCCTGCCTGTCTAGGATTGTATTTCCCTCTCCATTTTCCTCTCTGTCACCTCCCCAAAAACCTCCACCAGCTGCATTTTTAAGGCTTTTGACTTGGAAGAGCCCCACATGGCCCGGAATTGAGCTGAGGTCTGTTTGGGTTTGGTGATTCCACTGGAGAAATGCTGATTTACACGAGCTGATGACGGGATACTGGGAAGAGATTCCTCCCTGTGAGGGTGGGGAGGGGCTGGGATGGAATTCCCAGAGAAGCTGTGGCTGCCCCTGGATCTCTGGAAGTGTCCAAGGCCAGGCTGGAGCACCCTGGGACAGTGGAAGGTGTCCCTGGGTGAAATTGGATGAATTTAAGGTCCTTTCCCACCCAAACCTGGAATTCCATGACCTGTCTGTACATCTTGAAATGTGGATTTATCCAGGAAATCTCCATTTTATTTTCAACTTTCCATTCCTTATTCCTCCCAACTCAGCTGCCTCTTCCAGGCTGGGAATAGCATGGACACAACCTTCTGCTGTGTTTTTAACTCCAAAAAATTCCTGGGAATCCTGGCTGTTAGAGCAGAGCAGGAATGTCTGTGCTGGGAGGGAAGTGCTGGACAGAGACACGGAAAGGAGCTCCTGCTCCAGCTCTGCTTATAGGGAAGGGATGGGAGAGCCACTTCCAGATGGTTCCAAGTCATGGTTTTAATCTCCAGATCCAGCTCTGGGTTCTCTGCTCCCTCTGATGCCCGAGGATTTTTAGGTTCTATATTTTCCATGTAACTCTGGAGCTGCTGTTCTGGCATCTCAGACAAAACAATTCCTCTCCAGGCCTGAAGCTCAAGGACACCTCACTGGTTTAGACCCCAAAAAATGTAAACAGCAGAGAAATTGGGGAGGGAAGCTTGGGGTAGATGAGTGCATTACCTGAGGTTATAATTGGAGGTTTAACCCTGATGTGCAAATGGAGCAAAAATTATAAAGCACAAAAAACCCGTGAGCCGTGGTCCATTTTGGGTGCAGCCCTGGGTGGGCTCTGAGTGCCCCAATGCACCCAGAAGGCCTTTGGATAAATATCTGCTTTTATTCTCTTAATTTTTTCTGCCCTCTGCTCTAGGTAAGTGTAGTGGTTTGAGTTTGTTCACCTGAGTTTTTGGCTAAATGCCAGCACACTTACTAGATTTTATTTAATTTTGCACAGGTCACTTGCAAGACTGACCCTTGCTGGGCAAACCCACGACAGTAAGGCCAGGAAAAAGCATCACCTCCTCAATCCTCCAGCTCGGAAATTGCTATAAGTCCCAACAAATTTTAGCAAAGGAGTGGTTCTGGATCTGGAAATGATGAGTTTGGCCATTTCTTTGACCAGGAGGAGGAGAGACCCTTTCCCAGCCATGGCATTCCTGCATTCACAAGGCCCAAACTCTCCCCTGCCCCTCTGACACAGCCCCAACCCACAGGCAGGAAGCTCCCTGCAAACAGGGAACCAAAGGAAGAACCACAACCTTTGGAACCTCCTCCGTGTGGGAGCAGAGCAGTGCCACTGCCAGCCTCAGCAGGGACCCAAACAGACACTGGGGATGTCTCTAAACTCTTCATTAGAGAAGGAATTGCCCCCCTGAGCCCTGAACTCCGGTCCTCCTCCATCCCAGTTCTTTCCCAGCTCATGGAAGTGATGCCTCCTCACCACTGGGGCTCCCCAGGTTGTGTCTGCTGCTGGACCATCCCCTCCACGAGCCATGACTGATCTCCATCCCCAGCCTGCTCTCCTGTGCAGAAGGCCAGAGGTGTCGCCCAGATCATTTCATAATTCTGAATCCCAATTCCTCCCCATCCTCTGGGAAAAGTGCATTTTTTGCAATACCTATGTTGTAACTTCCTAGAGCACATGCTTCCAATTTGAGCGTGATTTTCCAAAGCTCCTAGCACGTAACCACAAAAGTTCCTCATTTCTGTCCCTTTTTATTCTCCATTTAATCCATCCTCTCTTTTGATGCTTTGGGTCATCTTTAGACCTCACATTTCAGCCTCCAGTAGAAAAGCTTTTGGCTGTAGCTACGAACTTAAACCCCACAGAGAAGTACAACCATTCATCCGGGGGATTTAGGCAGAACTCTTTCCTCTCCTTGCTGACTTCCCATTTTCCACCTCCTCCCAATCCCAGATCCTAAAGCAGAGGAGAAACTTCTGAAGAGCTTTACCAGTTTTAAATCAAGAAGGGGACAAATAGCCCAGAATTCAGTTGCTGTCACTGATTTTCTGAGTGACTTTGGCTGCGTTTTCTTCCCAGTCTCCCAACAGATGATGGGGGGGACCAGAAGCTTCTCTGCCTCCTCCTCATCACTGGAACATCTGAGATTCCCAGGAACACAGAGCCTTTCAGCACATGGATGGATCCCCCACTTTGGAACACAAACCCCATTTCCAGCCAATTTCCTTCCCTGCGTAGCTACAGCTCAAATCCCTTCTTCAGCTGTGACCAATTGAGGGCCAATTCTTGAGCTGTTGGGGCATTTTGCCATCAACCAAAAGTTGGCTTTAATCTCCTTTATCATCCCCAGTTCTTACATGGGGATGTTCCATAAAAAATTGGACACTGACACTGTCCATTATCCACACCTGGGCCAGCCATGGCTTCACTGGGAGCATCAAACCCGAAGCAAGGAGGATCGAGCCTGGTTTGGTGCTCTAGAACTGCAATAAAAGAGTTATTTTAGGCCTGGACACACCTTGTTATTCCTTAAACTGGGAAAAAAGCCCAACGTGGCTCCCCAGCCGATGTCTGTTGGGATCCTGGCTCTGTAGAGTCAGGATAAAAATTAATCTTGGTCTTGTGGGTGCCTCCAGGGGACAGGACGTTCCCAGTTCCTCACACAGCAGTGCAAGTGTTTGCTTTTGCTTTGGGGGGAGGGAATAAAATCAAAAAAGAAGGGCAAACAAACCCCAGAACAATGAAGCAAATGAATTTCAGCACATTCGAGCTGGCTTCGAACAACAAACATGACCCCGCTCGCAGGAATACGATTCCCTCTCCAATCTGTGTCCCTGTAAATCATAAAAAGATGGAGACTCCTGGGCCTGGGGGTTTGCTCTAAACCTGTGTTCAGCTATTCCAGAGTTTGGGATGGGATTTCAGCACCAGTTTTAGTTCCCAGCTGAGGGATTTGAGCTTTTTTTGAGCCAGAAGGTGCCATTTCCCTGAAACTTTCTGGTCCAAGGCATTGTTTGGCCAAACCAACCCGGCCAAAAGGTTCCCAAATCCCTCCTCCTCTTACACAAGCTCTTCCTTGTAAGGCTTCTCACTTTATCTGCTATCAGAGCAGAGGCTCAGGGTTATGAATTCTGACTCAGGCAGAGGATTAACAACAAGTGAAGGACAGCACAGCACGGGTTTCACTCCAGAAGGGGTTTTAGCAAACCCAGGCAGTGCCAGGGGCCCAGGGATGCACCCAGACCTCGCTGGAAAATGTGGATTCCCCCTTCAGTACCACAGCCCAAGGTCCAGGAGCACAGGAATGGATCTTGCACTGCTGGGGATGGCTGGAAGCACCTGCAGACCAAGCCCACCTCGTGTCACCCTCAGCACAGAGCAGCTTCCAGCAGGGAGGTGCTGCCTGAAAGCAAAATAAACTGGTTCTAGTTAGAAAAAAACTACACCCAAAGCATGCAGAGCTTTTAACAACCCTGTTTCTCCCTCACAGTCAGAGGGGAGGACTCTGGGACTCACAAAAGGTTTAGTAAAGGGGGTTTACTCCAGGAGAAAGTTACAAACAGGAGCAGCACAGGGGACCTGAGTCTGGCCTTCATGGAGATCCCCAAAGCACCCACATTTTCCTAAAGATTGTCGTAATGTCCATTGTGGCTGTTAAAACAAATAAATCAGTGGAAGAGTGCTGGTGTCAGACTGGAATAAAAGGAGTGGAGATGGAGCTCCAAGGCAAAGCCACCGCTGCTGTGACCTGCCCTGGCTGGATCTGCGGGGTGGTGGCGTTGGGGGAAGGACGGGACCTTGCAGCCTGGAACCTCTTTCAGTCTCAGCAGAGGAACCTCATCTACACCAAATCACCCTCGGCCACCACCGAATTGGTCAAATCTGGTTAACCCAGGGCTTTTGCTGGGCCAGCAGCAAGGCCTGGCTTTTAGAGAGCTCCCTTTGCTCCCTGGGGCTGCAGGGCCTGCGTGGTGGCTCTGCTGGGGCTGCTGCTCCATCCCTGCTCTTTGCAGCCGGGGCCGAGGCTCCCCACAAACTCCTGGGTGTGGGGCTGGGCCAGGGCAGGCTCAGCTTGGATTTTGGGAAAGGTTCTTCCCCCAGAGGATGCTGGGCACTGCCCAGGCTCCCCAGGGAATGGGCACGGCCCCAGAGCTCCCCGAGAGCTGGGACACTGCACAGGGTGGGATTTTGGGGTGTCTGTGCAGGGCTGGGGTTGGATCAGTGATCCCTGCGGGTCCCTTCCCGCTCAGGATATTCCGTGATTCTACCATGAACGCATTCCATGGAATCCCAGCCCTCTGGTCCCAGAATCCACCCTGCCACTCACCCCAGGAGCCGAGGGCAGAGCAGGAGGGTTCATCTGGTGCCGTTCAGCGGGGATTGAGCCCCTGGCCATGGATTTGCTGGATTAGAGCACGGACGCAGGCAGGCCGGGCTCGCAGAGCCCCGTGACCTTTAAGGATGAGAAATAATAAGAGGAAAAACGTGAACCCTGACAAATTCATTAACTCCAACACAGGGGAAAGGAATGTATTCCTTGCACATATGAACAAACATTGCCCAGGACACGTCTATTTTCTTTTCCATCCCGTGGCTGTTCTGAATTATGTACAGAATATTCCCCCGTTGTTTGTTCTGGTGCATTTTTGTGTGTGGGGGCACTCTGGCTGTCCCAAATAAGTTCATTATCACTGATCAAATGGATGAAACACCCGTTGTTTTGTCTCTCCAGCATCCCGTGGATGTGCTGGGCTCCTGGAGGAGCTGGGATGCGTTTGCTGTTCTCCAGCATCATCCGTGACAGGCACAACCCCATTTTCCATCCAGCTCCAGGAAATATGGATTTGGAATTTAATCCCACTGGCATTACACAGGGAGTTGAGATGTTATAAATACTCCCTTAGGAAGGGAAGGATGAGATTTGGCAACTTCCAGCTCCAAGCACCTCTTTAAAGGTGACAACAAACAGGAACGGGTCATTCCTTGTGGCTCTCCTGGCTGGGGGCTGATGGATGGATTGTCCCTTGCTGTTATCACCTTGGGATGCAGATACAAGGGATTTTTTTATCAAAGCTTTTGAGCTGGGAAAGGTCCCTCCAGCCCAAAGCAAGAGCAAATGTGTGCCCAAGCTCTTGTTCAAGCGTGATCCCAAAGCAATGTCAGATGTCAGCAAGCAGCTCAAAAACTCACGGAATTCAGCAAATACAAAAAAAAAAAAAAAAAAAGATGGATTCCTTTTAATATGGAAAAGTTGTCCCTGGTGTTTCCAGTGAAGCTGAAGATGAAGAAATCCCTTTCTTCTGTGAAATATTCATAAAAAATTACAATAACAGAGTTTATTTTTAGCCTGTTGAAAGCTTTCCTTGCTTTGTACTTTCCTCATCCAGCAACAGCCACAAACCAAGCTGAAGCTTTGTTTAGAGGAAAAAACCAAAAACATGGCACAGGAAGAGGTTCCCAGACCCCAGGCTGCTTTCCCTGCCTCTGGCACAGCCCTCCTGTCTCCCCCTGGGACAGGGGGCCGTGTCCCTGCCCATGGCACTGGGTGGGTTTAAGGTCCTTTCCAACCCAAACCGTTCTGGGATTCCACAATTCCATGATGTGATTGTGTAAAATATCTCAGGGTGATCTTTGTTCCCTGAATTCTTTCAGGTGATCTCCTGGATAAGTCCGAATTCCCTGTAATGAAGCTCCACTGATCTATTTAAATGTTGCCATCGTTTTTTTCTCCTTTTCGCCCCTGAACATCCGATGAAGACACTGAAGGCAAAGATGATTTTCTTCTTCCTTCAGAACAAAGTGTTTGGCTCCCTCCTGTGGGCTCCGGCGTTGTGAATTCCCCACACATCGGTTAAACAAGGCAGGAACAGCAGCTCATCCTGAATCCACCTTCCCCCGGCGGAATCCAGGGCTCACTGGGGCCGCAGAGATTTTTCTGAGCTCCAGGATTACCAGGAATGCCACGGGAAGGTGCCCATGGCATTGTGAGGGCAAGGGGCTGTGCAGGAATGGACCAAAGCACGGAAGGGTTCATGGAATGACACCAGCAGTTAAATCTGTGCTTCCCTTCCCTTCCCTTCCCTTCCCTTCCCTTCCCTTCCCTTCCCTTCNTAAACCTTTATTTTGCTATGACAGGGCATGAAGGCAAGAGAAAACAGTCTTTAAAGGCACGTTATAAATCACTTTATGATGGTTGAACTATGATTTAATCCCTTCCCTTCCCTTCCCTTCCCTTCCCTTCCCTTCCCTTCCCTCAGACACCACTTTAACAACCAGAATTAATCCCGTTTTTCATACAGAACCACCGGGACGTTTAATACCAAGGTTGTAAAAATGCAGATCTACGAACAGGGATCTCCTGCAGGTCCCTTTGAAGAGATCACGTTCCCTTCATCAGACAGGGGAAGGAGAGAACAGAGAAATTACAGAATTACAGAAAACGAAACCATTCCTGCTCCAGGTGTGGCAGCGGCAGCTCCAGTTCTGGCTGGGAACCGGAGTTTTTTGGGCCCTCAAGCCGTACTTACGGCATTTGTAACTCCGTGTCTGTACCTGGCAGGGGTGGAAGGAGCGGGGGAACATCCCCGGGCGCAGCGCAGCTGAGCGGGCTCGGGATGGCAGCAAGGCACAGAGCACGGCCCCGGTGGGGACTCCCGGCCCTGCCGAGCGCCGCGACAGGCACGGGACAGCCTGGGGACAACGGCGGGACAGGTACCTGGCACGGGGACGGAGTTTTTTTTGCCCGTGGGAAAGGGCCTCGTTTCGGGTCCCATCGCTCGTGGCCGGCAGTGCGGCGCCGCCTCCGAGAATCGGTGGCAACGCAGATTTCTCCAAGACCAAAGCAGGCAGCAAGCAGTTCTCTGGCACCTCCCCTCCCCTCTCCTGTCCTCCCCTTCCCTCCCCTTCCCATCCTTGATGTTCCCAGGCCCTGCATCTGCCTGACTATTCCCTGTCTGACTCCTCATCTCCATCTCGCCTTATCCTGATCAAATACCGCCCTGAAATGTGTTTAGCAGCAAATCCATTCTTCTAAAGTATGCCAAGTGCAAAGAGCACCCAAATCCAGAGAAGTCTTTAGAAAAGAAATCCAGGTCTTCCTGCATTTCCTGGCATTTTTCTCTGTCAGGGTTTGGAGGGGTTTCTCTCCACAATTTCCTGCGATCCAGGGGTGTCCCTTCCTTGCCCAAATCCAATGCCAAAGGATTGAACAGCTGACGAATGTGGGCTTGGATGGAAATGGTTCTGCTAAAATTAGGGAAGCAATGCTAGAAGAAAAATGAGCATCCTTTCAATGGCTGGAACAAAAATGCTGGGAAAAGGCACTTTTAATTTGATTTGGTGTCGCCCCTCCTTTTTTATAGATAAAACTACACGGTGAGCAATCAGAGCAGAAAGATGAAATGCAGGAGTCTTTGGTTCCACAGTGGGATTAACTTTCCTTTTCTCCTCTCTTCCAGGACAGACAAAACCACTTAGCTCACCCCATCTTTGCTAAGAGCTCTGGTGTTTGAGCAGCCAAA
>VZTJ01004342.1:95475-138680 GCA_013397795.1 Orthonyx spaldingii | reverse complement strand
GGGCCGCCGCGGGCCCGGCGGTGAGGGCGGGGGGCCGTGCCCGCGGTGGCGGCCGCCGAGGCCGGGCGGTGGCGGGTGCGGGGCCGCGGTGCGGGGATGCGGCGGAGGGGTCCCCGCGGTGGCGGGGGAAGCTGCGGGGGCAGCCGAGGGGGTGACGCGGGAGCGGCCGCTGAGGATGAGGAGCGGGGGCCCCGCTGTGTGAGGGCAGTGGGGAGGCTCCGCGTTTGGGGGCTCTCGGTGCAGGCAGCGGGACGGGGTCCGGAGGATCTGGGGGTGCAGTGTCGGGGCTGCCCCGCTGGGCGCACTGGGGGCCGGTTCTGCCCCGTGAGTGTGGGGCGAGCGTCCGTGCAGGTGTGGGCTGTGAACGGGGCACGCTGAGCCTCCTGCGTGCGAGCAGAGCGGGGTCCCGGAGGTGCCTGGGGAGGTGCGGGCGAGCGGCTCCCTGCGAGCGTGTGCGAAAGCACAGGGCTGTGTGTGAGTGTGGAACGGCACAGGGCTGTGTGTGTTCTGTGTGCGAGGGCATAGGGCTGTGCGGGCAGAGGAGCTCCCTGCACCGCCGGCCGTTCGTGTCCGAGCTCGCCGCGGTGCTCGGTGTGTTCCCGTGGATGGAAGTCGCTCTCCCCTGGGTGGTGGGAGCGGAGCCGGCGCTGTCGGTGTGCCCGGGCTGCCGGGGAGGAGAAGGACTCCGTGTGCGGCGAGGGGAAGGTGCTGCGGTCTGTGTGCGTGCGGGGAAGGGGAGCGGTCTCACGCAGTCGGGCGTTTGCCCCCTGTGTCGGTCTGTACGTGCCTGAAGGATGGGGAATTGCGGTCGGTGTGCCTGGAGCTGGATGTGCAGGGTGACGGTAGCGCTTGAGTTCGCGCCCGGGGGAAGGAGAGCTCCGTGTTGTGGTTGGGTTGCACTCTCAAGGGTGTCGGATCCCTGGCAGTAAAGCTCTATCGCTTGGGGCATCGCGGATCCAGCGCTGCAGAAAGATGGTTCCAAGTGCGGGTGCGAGGGATGTGCGAGCATCCAGCAGTGAGTGTGGAGAGCTTGGTGTGTTCACTGTGTTGGTAAATGCTTGGATATCGTGAGTGTGGGCCTGGATTTACCCAGGCTTTCAGGTGGGGTAAACATGGAGGCATTTTTCTGTACAGTTCCTAGAAAACAAAGCTACATTTTCCACGGAGGGTCTCTCATATTGTGGCTCATCCCCGATGTGCTTATGGGTTTTTTTGCTGCTGGGGTAGTTGCTGAAAATGGATCATTTTGAATAACGTGCTAGATGAAAATATTACTGAGAGGCCCAGGATCTTTGTTCACAAAGAGTAGTGGCTTTCAAAAATGTTGAGTGAATTCACGCTGTGGGATTTTTTGTTTTGTTGTGGGGCTTTTCTTTCCCCATGGGTTATGAATAGCTGGAATAGGAGACTGTCCATGGTGGTACCTGGAAGTAAAACCAAGTTCGATGAAGTAAGGGAAGCTGGAGTTTTCCTTGTAGTAGCATAAAAATGTATTTAGCAATGTTGTCAGTCACTGCTTTGTAGATATTCACTAACCAAAGCATTCAGAAAGAAAGAAGCATTGTAGGCAAATAGACAATCTATTATTAAAAATACTTAATGTATCCTGAAGCTGGTCCATCAAGGATCTGTACTTTTTGTTTGCTTCTGATTATTGCTGTTTGCATTTTGGTGGCGTTTTGTCCATTTATTTTGAATCTCAACATTTGAGTCACAGCTGTCTGCAGTGATCTTGTCTCTCTGTTTTAGGATGTAGTAGAGCCCAGTCATTTCCATCAGGATTGAATTGTTATTGTGAATGATGGTGTGAAAATGTTTTAAGGGCTGTCTCTGACAGAAATAGCTTTATTGCTTGCTGCTGTAAAAACCTACACTGAAATAGTAAATCTGGGTCTATGTAAGCACCATCTCGGAAGAATCCTGATTTAATGTAGTCCTGGTTTATAAATGAATCCCAGTGAAATACAGATTTTAGACGTCTTTCAAAAGATGCTTGTAAACAAAAGATCTGGAGTCTCTATTTTGACTTGATCTGTAGAAATTTTTGTCAAGGGTTTTGGGTAAATGGTATTCTGCTGGTGAATCATGGGCATCCTTGACAGAGTCACTGTGGCCTGGAGCTTGAAGGGGAATTAGCAGCTGCCTCAGAGGCAGCAGTCATGCAGTTATTGGTGTTTCTGTAGCAGTTATTTATCCCTGTTTCACATGCAAATCTCCCCATGAACAAGGTTCTAGACTGAGGCTAAAACGCTTGGGAGATGGGGCCTTGGGTCAGAAATCTTCGCAGAGTTTCACTTTCTGTTTTAAGTCACTGACTCTGAAATTCAATTCTGTGGTACTTGAAATAAATATTTTGAAAAAACAGCCTCTGACCAGTGTGGAAGTAAACAATTTCTCTTCCATATCACCAACCCTTAGGCAATAGGATCTGCAGTGTTACTGTGAACCCAGAATATTCTGTCTTTATATCAATAAAGTCAGCAAGAGCTATGTTGAAGCACAACTTCTGTTATCAAAAATAGCTTGGGATTTTATTTTGAATCTTGCTTACATAATGGCTTGCCAATACTTAATTTGCAACTACTGAAGCATACTTTTTGCATATTAACTTATGTGTCTAAAGCATAGTGACCATATCTGGCTGTTTAGCTCATTTTTTTTAGTTTTTAACTGTGACTTGTCCTTGCAGCACTTTGGCCAGGAAGTCCTTATTTTATTTTTTATCTGAATTTGTCTTCTGGCTGCCCAGACAGATCTTGTGCTGCTTTTAATGAACTTCTAAAAAAATAAAATCATAATTATTGAGATATCAAGAGATGTCTTGAATATTCCAGTAATTTTATGGGTGATTTTGCTTCTCTCTGTATGAGCAGCATTAGGCCCCTTGGCAGTTAAGTAATTGAGTCTATCACATCAGTGTAGTCACAGTCTGCTTAGCTGAAGAGTTACATGTTTGCTGTTTCATTTTTTTAAAGATAGTTCAGTATTACAGTATAGCACAGGAACCTAATTCAACCTGTGCCTTTAGCAATTTGCCCTTTTTTTAGTGAGCACTTTTAAAAAAAATGAATTTAGTAAATAGGAAAGGTGCGTAACCGACAGCCCCAGATAACTACAGTGGTGCCATCAGGCTTTGTTTATGGCTTTGTCACAATAGCTTCAATTCCCACTTTTTAATTGTGAGGGAACTTCTAGGCTTATAAGTAGGTGAACGATTGCCTGCAAGTAGATGAATGTTGAAATTTCTCCTTTCTCACCACCTGCTTCCTTCTTATAGCTGAGGAGTGACACCAGTGTATTCCAGTGTGACTTCAGAGGAACCCTCCTGTCGTGGCCGATATCAGTCTTGGCCTGGCATTGTTACAGACACCGTTGTCACCGTTACTTGCATGTCTCTCACTTTTTTTACATCCTATTTCTGGCCCTTCTGAGGTATATGTCATTCACATGATTACAGATTAAACCCCCAAAGGTTAATGTTGAGTGTGAAATGCATAAGAATGTGAATTTATAATGCAGTTCTGCCTCTACAGTATGCACTTCTAAACCAATTATATTTTCCTTTCTAAATAAAATTATTTCTGTTGATGGGGCCAGTATCGGTTAAATTGAGGACGGTGGTAACTGAAGTGCAACAACAAATCCAATATTCAGCTAAAAAAATTAGCATTCATATATGACATGTATCCTAAATCTAGATTACATTCTGGGAATCAAACACATTGGAAAATATGGTTCTTCAGCAGCATTTCCTTCAGATTTGTTCAAAAAGAGGAACTCAGATGCTCTGTTTTTGGGGGGAGAGAGGCCAGTGTTTCTGCTCTGAAACGCATCTGATGCAAAATCTGGAAGTGATGCAGTTTATAAACAAACACTTGTGGAAGTTTTCCGCAGTGTTTTCACGGCCTGTCCAGTGTTTGGGCTATGGGGAAGTGAGTTGTGTGTGCTTGAGGTTTTCTTGCTGAAGGCCAGTAATAAGGATCCTTGTTAAGGATATTTGGTGTGATGACCAAGTTAGGAAAAGTCTCAGTTCAGTCACTTGAAGTTAAAGGAGCCGATTATTACTGTTTGCCTGCCTGAAAGGATTGTAATATGAAGAATACTGCTTATATCTTAATTTAATATTAAAAAACCCCAATAAATTCAGTGTTACAGCCTTATCTGAAATACTAACCTACAAAAAACATGCAGTGTGTAATTTTTTGACTTTTTGCCTTCTCCATCCATCAAAATTAAATTTGTCATTGAATTGACTATTTTTCTGTCTTGTAATATCCAATATTAAATATGTCTGTAATATTTATGCCTTTGATCAGCTAAGGAACTTTCTTGGATACCTGTTTCTACTTTGTTACTGATTATTTGCAGAGGGGGCAAATTATTTAGATTGTGAATTGCTTTGCAAAACCTTGTGCAATGAAGAAAAGTGGAATAGCTTTTGCTCTTTGAGATACTCTCTACTCTTTTTGGTGAAGTGTGTTTTCCCATTTGAGTGTGCTGCTTGGTTGGAGCTGATTCAAAAGTACATACTCATATTCCCAGCAGGGCTGGCATTTAATGCTGAAATCTGTCCTTAGCAAAAAGGTAACTAAATCAGGGCTAAAGGCTGGAATTACACAGAAAATGTGAAGTTATTTGATACTTTTTTTTTTCTGTTAAAAGTTGTACATGACAGTGTGAAGAGACTTCTGAGTTTTCTGCTTTTCTGTGGCTGTTCAACAGTGTGATGTTCATCATTCTTCCAATTAGCCTGGAATTGTTTGCCACTTGCTAGGAGAATGTCCTGCCAGGTTTAGAGAAGATCACACACCTCAGGTGAAAATAAAACATAAAATCTTATTCTCTGATATAGAACTAAAATAGTTTTGTACTTGGCAGATATGATTATCACAAATGTGTTCCCAATGTCAATGTATGGCTTCTGAAAAAACATTTTTGTAGTTAAAAGGTTTGACGGACCCCTGAGCCCAGCCTCAGCAGGTGTAACTGCACAGGGAGCAAATCCCAACAGTCTGGGTATTAAAGCAAACCCTCCTGCCATTTGTCACTTGCCCACTATTCCCATAGGTGTGAGCAGGATGGAGTGGACAAAAATTTGTTTTCTTGAAGACTGACCTAGAACTAAAAGGTTTCTGAGAGTGTTTGCTTCAAGTCATTACATGCAGTAAGGAGAGATGCTACAGAATTATTTTTAAGCCAATAGAAGTGGCTGCAGCCATTCTTAAACGCTGCCCTGAGGTCTGGTGTGAGCAGGACAGAGTCAGCGGGAGGCACCAGCCAAGAACAGATGCTGAAGTTACTACAGCAGGGGCCTCCACATCTCAGGAGAACATGCTGGAATTGTTGCTAGATCCTGTTCACCCAATGCCCATAGACTGCTGCTTTGCCCAGTTTCTTCAGGTTTTTTTTCTGCTTTCATCTTAGTGTAGTTGCCTTGTTTCCCAGTGTTCTTTGTCTTCCAGCAGTTTAGCATACTTGAAAAATGTTTCTGCTTAGTTTATCCAGTGACAAGCCATTTTATCTGCACAAAAGATAAATCATGTAGTAAACACTGATTACTGCAGGTTGGTTGTAGCTTCTGTCTCTGCCTCATATCTGTTGAGGTTATAAGTTCATCAGGAGAAAGGCGTGGATGTGTGTTACTGAGCATACAGAGGCTGGTGTAAGGCTTTCCTTGGGAATTTTGTGTATATATGAGGTATTCCTTAACAAACCCAGGCTTTGCTTCATTGCCAAATGAGGATTACTTTCCCTTATATTACTTGTCTGTGAAACGGAAATTTGGAATTAAAAAAATTCAAAGCCAAAAAATAAATTCTCAGAATTAAACTGGTAAGTGATGGTGAGTTTAAGTGGGAAGAAGATGCCCTGTGCTGTAATATGCCAGCTTAATAAGCTGATTTGTCAAGAAAATGCATTTCACTCTTTCTGGTAGTGAAGCATTTTAACAATTATAGTCTAGACTAAACACTAAATGCCGAAACCAAAAAAGCTTTCTGTGGGATTTTCTGCTTACCACTTCAAACTCCGTAAGATTTGTGGAGCCAAGACACCTTCGGTAATGGAGAGGAAGATAATCCTTGACATGAAGTAATGTCCTTTTGATGTGGTATGTGAATTTACACCTTCATGTGCCAGACTGGGGAGGGATCCTGGTGATGTGTTCCTTATTTTCCATTTAAATCATGCTGTGCTAAAATAGCTGAACACACTCCAGAGTTGGAGCAGTGTGTTATCTGGTGTTAGAAATGTCTGGATCTTTCTGATGTTGCAACATGGTGAAAAATCCCCTGAATTCATCTGTTGGGTTCATCCTCATGTTGCAAAATGTGGAATATTTAAAATTTTCTTAAGAAAGGATGTTCTTTGATATTTGATCTCTACATACTGTAAAGCCTACTCAGCAAGGAGGGAAATTTAATCTGTGAAACAGATAACAACTAACAGGTAAGCCCTAAGTGATGTCCAGGTGCTAGAAAAACAAATTACTGGTTTAAGAATTGCCTTGTTAAGATTTAGGACTTGTCAGACTTCAATGATCTCAGATGTGGGGGGCAGTTAACAAGGCTTGGGAAGAAGGATGTACCAGTGATAGTGGGCACAGAGAGTGCAGAATTCACAGTCCACAGGGATAGTTGGCAAAACTCCCAAGATAAAGATGAAGCTATTAAAACCAATTTAGCATCTCTGCTGAATCAGTTCTGAGTGGATAAAAGGTAATTTGGCAGGGGGAGGTAACAACAGTGACTAATGGACCACCAACCCAAGAAACCCAGTGACCCAAACAAAGAGACTGGGCACATAAACTAATTAGCATGAGGAGCGAGAGAGGTCATTACCCAATAGAAGATAGAATACTGATTATTAACAGATCTATGTAACTTGTAGCCAATGAACACTAATTCATTTCTTTGCTAAAATGTATACATAGTAAAAAGTTTTGATAATTGGTATGCTTGACTTGTGGAATACCACTGAGCACCCAGGCTTGTACAGCTCTGAAATAAATAATCAGTGCCTCTCTCAAGTGTGTAATTATTGGCTTGTTGCACCTCAAGTAACAAATCCAGTTTATATGGACAGCACTGGCATTGGTGTGCAGCAGATCAGCACCAGCATGCCCCAAGTTGTTCCAACCTTCAGATCAGAGCTTCTGGTGTAGTTTTCTACTGGTAGAGATTTCAGGAAAAACCTCACATACCTGAACCAACATGTGGTGAGTGGAGGCAACTTCCATGAAAAACAAGAATTGCTTGATCCAATTGGCAGATCCAAACTGCCAATTTCAACGTGTTCCGTGTAGATGCACCCAGTGTAGACTGGGACACTGGGGTTAGTGAGGGTGGGCTGGAACAGTGGGTTCCTTAGGGCTACTTGGATTTCAGAGCCAGTGTGCTGGGTCTTCTCCCTAGTGGCAGAAGTGGGAGAGAATGATTGGGAGACAACCTTTGGTCTATTCCAGTTACAGAAACATTTCCTTCATGCTGAAGAACTGTGGTTCAGTCTGACAGGGTGTTTTATTTTTTGTCGAAGTCTCTAAAGGAATAAAAGCATATTTTTAAAAAGGATTTTGGTTTTCTTGGAAGTGCTGATTAACATGAAAAGCCAAGAGTTCAGAATCTGTCAAATGGAGTTTCTGATTGGCTGTACAACCCTCCCTCTGTACTTGATGAGAAACCTCAATTATGTGGTTGTGTACGGTTTGTTTGTCATTTTAATTGCACAGATCAAGTCTGTAACTAAATTCAGGGGCAGGGATAACCATAAAGCAGGTATTTCCTAGCTCTTCAGTTGTTGGCTTTAGAATCCAAATACCATTTTGATATCTGTTTATAATACCTTCTCACAAAAACAGAAGCTATTCCATGCTGTCAAACACCCAGCTGAAAAACAGTAAAAGCTGCTTGTAGCCATCTCTAGTCTTGGCAGTGTTTTTTCTTTCTTTTAAACAGAAGACAGACTGCTTCTACTTGACCTGAGTACACACAACAGATAAAAATCAAGTTAAATATTGGTACATAAGCTTTTAAGAATAGACTTTAAATGTATGTAGCTCTCCTTGTGACACTATGTGGTCAGTTTAGTTTCCTGAGAGCTGCAGGGTTTGGTCAGGTATTCTCAGTTTCTTTACTGTGCATAAGAGCTGATGGGTGCTCAGTTTGTTCTGTGTTGTCCTTCACCATAGCTCTTCATGTTGGGGAGCAAATGTTGATTTGTATGTGAAATATATAGTTACATGCAAAAATTATGTTGCTGTAATTCTTGAACATTGTTTGCCAGTAAGTTCTAAGTTTTTGGTGTCCTTTGCAACTGAAGTGGTTGCTGTTTATGTCAGTATGGGCAATCATTCTACATCGGGATGTATTTTAATTGTTCAGTAGTTCATTTTGCAACATAAGTAAGTATGAAGAATTCTGTTATTTATTATGTAATTACCCAGGTTCGTTTTTCCTTTGAAGGGAAAATTTTAAACCATTTTCTGTGTTTAACAACACTAGTCATGCTTTAAGATGGGAACTGTGAAACTGCAAGTAGATGTGTAGAGTTTGAGGGAAATGCTAGAGAGACATCCCATTTGAGGTGTGCTTGGGAAGTTTAAGAGTTCCTTTCTCCTGAGGCTCCGTCTCCAATTTGTTGAGAAACTAAGAAAGGCAGGAAGATGTGGAAGAGATCTGTCTCCTGTTACTGACCACAGAAATGGCACTTAGCATGAACAAACCAATTTCACTGTTCATGTAACCACGCTTTCTTCAGTCAGAGAGTTAGTGGTTTGTGGACAGTGACAGTTTGTGCCTCCTGGAATTACCACATGCAGGTGTTTCTGTAGGGCCTGAGGCTACTTTTTCTTCTCCAGAACCATCTGACAGACAAATGAGTTGTACCCATGTTCCGCGTGGTGATCTCAGATTTATGTTTAGACTGACTAAAAGAGTATCTTTGGGATCAGGTCTGAACACTTGTTCATATCCATCCATTGTCTTCTGTGGGACTCATTATACAGTTACAATTGTTTTGTTCTTAGGCTTTGCTTGGCTTAGGCTAAAGCATTGCTAGAAAAGCTGGCTGGGAAAATCTGTATCTATGACGAGTTAGGAGAGCAGTTCTGGGGTTTGTGGGGTGAGGATTGTAGGGGTTTTATGATCTGGTTTCTTAATACCAGTATGGAGCAAACAAAAACCTAGCACCAATATCCTGGCTCAGCAACATATTTTTATGAAAAATATTATAGTATCAAGATGAGGTTCAAGTGTAAATTTCCTAGCTAAGCCTCATATTTCAAATTCAACATGTGGTGTATGTAATATGTGAATATAAAAGGGATTGTACTGGCTTAAATAAAGGCCAGTGTGTTGTATCAGTGTGTTCCTGACTGTAAGCAGTACTGCATCCTCAGGGAAAAGTGCAAAAACAAGGCCAATGTGATGTTAATACTACTTAACTACTTTGCTGCACACTGCTGTAACCTGACAGCTCGAACATTTTGTTTTCCCTTTTGATCATGGCTTAAATTTATACGAGGTGACTTCTTACTTCTTATAGCTTCCCTTCCAGACTGATTTCCTAAAATTCTTTCCTTTTGATCTTTCTGTATATTGTTTTTTAATCACTGTCTTATAGTAACTAAAGACTTTATTTTTTCTGTCAAAAAACTAAACTGCAGCTGATTCCTTGGTATTTTTCTAGTTCCTCTTTCACATGTAACCTTAGTGTACTTCTCACTTTTATTGTTCCTGCAGAGATTGTGTATTGAAATACCCTGTGATTCATGAGCAGGCATGGATGGTGTCTTCTCTTTAGTCCTCACATAACACTCCCACTGAGAGTTTTCCAGTCTAAACTGGTTAAGCAAAGGATTCCTATAATGTCACTTCTAGAGGAGTTGTCATCCTAAATCATCTGTGGTTCTGCATTTAGCAGCTTTCTTTGCTTCTCCAGTCTATTAACCCTTACAAAGCCATTCTCAAGTGCTAGCAACCTGCTTTCATTTCAAGTGAGATCAAGGCTGTCTTGTTTATAGTGGAGCACTCTATTCCTAAAGTTTCTTCCTTTTTTCAGACTGTATTTTCGTGGTCATCCATTGTGTTATTAGTCTTCAAAAAGTACCTAAATTGCATAAGTTTCACATCTACATTTTATTTACCATAATAGACAATACTGTCTCATAAACTTCTGGCTTGTTATGACAACATTTTTGGAGTAGAAATCATTCTTTAGTTTGGATAAAAATAGCTTTACTTGTTTTTAAAAAGCTGCAAGTACCTTCAATATGAGAATATTGTGGAAAACTATAGATACTCAAATCTTTCTCTTCATAAAAATCTGAACCAACCCCTGGAGCTGTTCTAATGCTGTTTTACAACGATGGGATGAAAAATTGCTTGGAATAAAAGTCATGCTATCTCCCACCTCTTTATTTACTTTTTTTTATTTTATTATTGAGAGATAGTGGGTATAATTTCCTATTTTAATAGGATTAATATACAGATAATGTGACCTTGGTATGTATTTTGATGTGCAG
Organism: Orthonyx spaldingii; assembly: GCA_013397795.1. NCBI lineage: Eukaryota > Metazoa > Chordata > Aves > Passeriformes > Orthonychidae > Orthonyx > Orthonyx spaldingii. The sequence goes on along the minus strand of VZTJ01004342.1, from coordinate 128,161 downwards.
CTGTATGGATTTTGTTTGAGGGTACAGTGAGGGGCTCCAGCCTGCCAAATGTGATTTGTGTCAGGCCAGGCTGGAAATCACAGCTGCTTTATGCTGCCTGTGGAGTATTGCACCCCTGGTCCAGAGCAGAGAGTTGGTGCATCCTCTGCATGTTGTCTGGCCTTGCCTCTGGGTTTTATTTTTGCAGAAGAAATAACAAAGCTGTGTTTTAACCTGGAACTTTCGAACATGTGTGATTGAGGTCTGGCTGCACAGAATTTCCGTGGTGCCTTTGATCCGTCTTGTTCAGATATAACCTCCAGTCCTGCTCCTGGGACCAGTGACACTGGAGTGGGATTCTGTCATTTGTTTTGTGGACTAGATCTTTGTACTAGCCTTCAGTTCCCTTTCCAGCTGCTGATAAAACCAAATCAGGAAGAGGCTTCGAGCTGGGTTTTTTCAGAATGGGTTTTTAGCAAAGACTTCATCCTGTGGTGGAGGTTGTAGAACTGTGCCAGCAATAAAACTCTGGGCATCTCTTCTGGATGCAGGTGTCACACTCTGCTGAATATTAGAACAAGAGAGCATTTGTTTAAGCAGGGTTTTGCAGAAAACTTTCATATGAAAGCTGTCATTTTTCTGTAATGTTTTGAAAATTGATGTAGTGGAAAACAAAATGAACCTCTCTGGTTGTGAAAACTCTCTCAAGCATGCTAATTTTTTTAATAAGCTTTTTTATTTTTGTTGAGATGTTCAGTTTTAGTTAGCTTTATTCCATTTTTCTCACAATTCATTAGGAATGCTGCTGCTCCAACCTAGGAATATCTTTTTCTGCTTCTTGCAGGTAGAGTTTGCAGAATTCAGCGTCAGCATTCGATACCCTGATCTTTAGGAAGGCTTTGTGATGCTTAAGCTTGAGAATGTTTCTTAGAAATAATGGAGTGACAGCCAGATAGCACACAAAATTTTGCATATTCTAGACTTTAAGAAGTCAAGTTACAGCTACTGCCAAAAGTAACTCCACAGGCAGGAGTTGTACAGTCCATTTTGTCCTGCAGCTCACACTGCTGTGAGCAGGTTTCTGCCACAGGTGCAAGTCTTGGCACTGTCCTTTACTCAAACTGGGTAAGCCAGGTGAGCTCCTGGCTCTCATCCCATCTCTCCAGAGCTGCCTCTTTGCTCCCTCCAGCTGGGTGCTGTCTGTGCAGTTGCCGAGGGCACCTTCTCTCCTGTTTGCCACCTTGGTGATGGAGAAGATAAACAATATTGATTCCAGAGTTTCCTGAGAAATGCTGCTCATAGCTGGTTTGCCAGTTATAGTTCAGGTTGTTGAGCTGTCTTTGAACCAGACACTGACTTTGAGCCAATTTTCGAACCCCTTTCTAGACTTCTTGCAGAACTGTATGTTCGTTCCAATGATAATGTGATGGGAGCTAAGCAGAAACAGTTATTCCATGTGAGTGTTAAAAACTGAGAACTAAAGCTTGAAATAGCAAGGGATCTATATTAGTTCTCTGTTAAAAGAGTCTGTTCAGCATTTCTGAGAAACCACATCCTTTTGAAATGTCTTGGGTTGGGAACCAGAGTTACTTTCAGAAGACTAGGCAGTTGTTCTCAAATAAATATCTCTTTCTTCCAAGGTAGTTTGGTGGACTTTTGATGGCACAGGTTTTGGTAGTTTAGCTGATAATTTCCAGGCTTCTCGGGTCACATTTCATTTGTATTCTCTGGTTCTTTTCAAGGTTTTATGCAGTCAGAGGCGCTGTGCATTTTGGTAATGCACTGTTTTGTCCTAACTCCTGCTGCAGATTTGCATAATGCAGTCATGCCTTGTCAGAATAACTCTAGCTCAAGAATTGTGTTTCCATAGTCAAAGATAGCTCCTCTTTCCACATTTAGGCCAGGCTCAATTGCATCTTGACTTTTATAGGTAAATACATGTGGCATTGGTTTTTGCAACTTTATCAGTTTTTTAGCTGAGTTACAAATGTGTAGCTGGAGAATATCAGTTACTGTGTAAGGGTGTTTTGGGAACTGGGCTTTAGCATTGTAGATACATTGGACAGTGACATTGGATTCTGATGTAGCTGTCAAACAGGAAAAATAACATTGGGTTTGTACCTTGATTTACTGTTGTGCCTAGAGTTGAAGGAGAAGAAACCCAAAAATTGCACAGAACAAAGACTTGATAGAGGAAGGACAGTCATAATTGATATTCAGTGTCATTGTAACTGTAACTATGTAGTAGGAAATGCAGTTTTGAATTCCTGTCATTCTTCTATTTTTTGTTGTAATTACATATTGAGCAATAATCTTTTGGTATTTTAAGGCTCTTTTGTGTATTAATTATATGCGGTAGCATCTGGTAAAATGGAATTATTTTACACTTCTTGCAACACCTTAATTTTTAGGAGCATGACAAGAATAACAGTGGGTACTTTTATCTTTTCTTACTGCAGGGAAAATTTTGACTAAAAAAGGATTTTTTTTTTTTTTTCATTTGCTTCTAGATCTTTCAAAGAACAGATTTACTGAAATTCCTCCTGATGTCTGGTTGTTTGCACCTCTGGAAACTTTAAATTTGTATCACAACTGCATCAAATCCATTCCAGAATCTATAAAAAACCTGCAAATGCTTACCTACCTTAACATAAGGTGAGTAATAGTAGTTGGTTTTGGTCTTTTATATACTTAGCTCATTGGAGAGTTAGTGTTTTGCTTCATCAGATCCTTGTGTTTACAAAGTTTTATTTTGATGTTCAGACAGTGTTCAGAAACTACAGCTATAAAAATTTGCTGCTATCAGGATGGTACATTACTCTGACCAGAAAGTCGTGGTCATTTTGCACATTATTTACATCCACTGCTGTACTGCTCTTTTTAAACTTGGAAAACATATGGTTGGGTTTTCTCACAAGAACAGGAGATGGATATGAGCTCCAGAAGGAGAGGGAATCTAGAAAACTCTCCTGACCCTGTTTTCCACAATGTTCCTTGTTTCCAATATTGGCTGCATCAAATCCAAAACAGTTTTCTCATTTAAGAGCTATTTAAGTCCCCCAAACCTACTGTGTATCAAAATCTGCAAATATCAGTTTTTACAGTGCTAATTCAGGAGTAACGTGCTCTGTAACAATTTTTAAGAGGATAAATATGATACAAAATTGCAGTATTTTCTGAAAAACATATGGCCTTACTTTCTTCAGCAGCAGCCCATTTCTCTTTTGAGGGTGTTTGGGGTGCTGAATGCATTTCTTTATAACCCAGAAATGCTGTGTAGTTCTAACTCTTCTTTCAAGAGTCGACTCTCCTGGTCATCCTTTGCCAAACTGTGCTTTGTCCTCATTTCTGTACTCCTGTCCCAGGACTGTTTTCCCAGTGCAGGACTCGTGGGCTGTAGGATTGGAGAACAGGCTAAAATCATCCTGCCTGCCTAGCTCAGAGGCTTTGTTACAGGAGAAAACCACATGATCTCAAATTCTAATTTGGGATTCAAATGGTGGAAGAAATGTATTGTGCATTTCATAGTAAAGCAGGCAGCTCCTAAAAAAACCCAAAATCTGAAAAGCCAGGAGAAATCTATGTAAGCAACATGAATGACTGCTTCATTGCCATGTTTTTATAGTCAGTTCAGAAAAAGTTTTCTTGCACGTTGTATTTTTGCTTCTCATGCCTTCAACCAAAAAAGCCTGGCATATCTGCCTGAAAAATAACGCAAAAAGAGACTCAGTGCATACCTATATACAGAACTTATCTGTATTGTTCACTTCGAATTTAACAGAATAAATACATCGCTTTTGTAAAGATACTGTTGGAAATTTCCTTTCATTTTATGGTGTAATGTTGCAAGGATATTTTTTGCTGATTTTGCAGTTCTATAAACTGTAGTCAAGGAGAAAATATTAAAAAAACCCAAGATTTTTAGGTTATGAAAACAGTGCTGTGAATACATATCAATCATTAAAACTTCTGGTTTTTTCTTAATGTAGTATGAATCCAAGTATCAGCACTTAAAAGTATTTTTTTTGTCAAAAATAGAGCTAGTTCTACTTAAATCAACAGCAATTACTGATTTGGGGTTTTTTTTCACTTTTATATATGAAAGGAATTGCTTTCATACCACATCTGAGCAAACTTGTCTTCCAATGACTTTTTAAAATGTACCTTATTAGAAACATTTTATGGATTTCTGGCGGTGGAAGTCCCTCAATGTGGGTGGTTTTTCAACACAGATTTAAATCCAGTAGTGGGTGACAGTGTATTTCATGTGTACAAAGCAGGTATGCAGCATGCAGCTGGAAAATGCTGTACACAGAAGAAATACATTTTAATTAACACTTACTTTCCAGACTATTGCTCAGCAAAACAAATAAATGTTTAGGGCTTTTTGTGATGGCTCAGGAGGGACACAACAACATGACATGAGAAGCAATGGCCTTATATAAAGTTCTGGTTTGGCAGATCAGGAGGTCCTTCTGAAGGTACCAGCAGGATAAAAGCAAGTGTCAAACATTCTTTCTTTTAACAGATTTCTCTGTGCATTTGGTGTTAGTTTCTGTCCTAGTACATCCTCATTTCATCAAGTGACATTAGAATCTAACATTCACATACCTGAGATAGGCTGTATCTGATCAGGAATTTGTGATGGAGATTGTAGATGGAATTGTAATAGGTGGAGAAAGTCTTCTGGGATGGGAGAAAAGTTGCACAATGTTCATCTCAGACTCCCTGAGAGCTAAATAAGAGATTATAATCTAGTCATGCTTGTCCCTTTTTCTTTCTTTCAAGTCGAAATCTTCTGTCAACATTGCCAAAATACCTGTTTGATCTTCCACTGAAAGTTCTGGTTGTCAGTAATAACAAGCTGGTCTCCATTCCAGAAGAAATTGGAAAGTTGAGAGATCTAATGGAGTTGGTAAGTACAACTGTGAACCTTTGTATTAAGTAAACTTATAAGCAGTGTATTTTCAGTATAATAAATTATAAATTAATATTTTTTAGAATACAGAACTACAAAATTTAAATTCAGTTACTGTGTTTTATTGGTATTTTTGGTTTATTTTTCAAAGTTGTCAAACCCAGAATGCATGCTTGATGATGATGAAGGATATAGTAGAGAGAGCTTCATTCCAGGACCTGTGATATACCTGCTTAGAGCATGAGAAGGCTGGAAAGGTTCTCTGTGATTGTTTAATCACTCTGGTCTGCATAGATTAATTTAAATTAGTGTCACGAATAGCTGTAGTCTGTGTTCACTTGACGCAGCTTTGTCACCCTCTAGTGCTTGTATCCAAAAAGAGCCTGCTATTGCTGTGTGTACATTTTTTAGTTTTATGGGTTGGTTTAAGGTTTATGAAGGAAAAAGAATTTTTAGAAGAGGAGCAGAATGTCAGTCAATTGCCAGCAATAGCACAAGAAGTTTTTAACAGATACGGGAGCTACACCAGGAACTCTGGTTCCTAGGCTACAGGATTAATCTCAAAGCCAGTATTTCATCATTGATTTAACTTCTTGAATTGAATTTCTGGAATCATTCAACACTTAAAAATCAGCAAGATCTGTTATGGTACATCTTCTCTGTGGAAAATCCCAGATAGCTGGGGTTTTTTTTCTTGTAATAGTGTGCTTTATAATAGTTTTGATCGCAATATTCCTTTGTGTAATTTCATTTCAGATGTTCAGTTGATTTATTAATTACATCTTTCTTAGGATATTAGCTGTAATGAACTCCAAGTTCTTCCTCAGCAAATAGGAAAATTGCATTCACTTAGAGAATTGAACATAAGAAGAAATAATCTCCATATGTTGCCAGATGGTGAGCTACTCATCTTCTTTCCATTGCTGTAGTCACATTAGGTAAAGTGTTAAGAAGATAACTGATTCTCTCTTTTGTTTGCTTTTTTCCCCCTCAATGCAGAATTAGGAGACCTTCCCTTGGTAAAGCTGGATTTTTCTTGTAATAAAATTACAGAAATCCCAATTTGTTACAGAAAGTTACGTCACTTACAAGTTATAGTTTTGGATAACAATCCAATGCAGATACCACCAGCACAGGTTAGTATTAAAGCACACAAATACAGAAATGTGTATTAGCATCTTAGAGGAAGCTGTTCTCATTTACACCAATCAAGTTCTCATTTTTTTAGCTGTGTTTCTTGTATTTCTTCTTTTGGAGTGTTGTGGCTGCCAATGCAGTGCAGAAGGTATTTCGTGGGGTGTATTCTCAGATGTGCTGTGTAACTAAGGCTTTGTTATTGTTTTGTTTCCCAACAGATATGTTTAAAGGGCAGAGTACATATATTTAAATTCCTCAGTATTCAGGCATGCCTCAGAATAGATAAAAAACCAGATTCTTTGGATCTTCCATCATTAGGTAAACGAATCCCCTCCCAGCCACTCACAGACAGGTGAGTAGTGGGATTTTTGAGTAGAGAAAGCATATTTTGAACAGGATGTTTGTTTTCTTTTAGGAAAGTGAAACTACTGTTTGTTTCATTCTTGTGTGGGATTTTTGTGTGTTGTTTTTTTTTAATGTAGCATGGAGGACTTTTATCCCAATAAAAATCATGGACCAGACTCTGGCATTGGAAGTGATAATGGGGATAAAAGGTTGTCCACTACAGAAGTGAGTATTGTTTCACTGTTGAATTTGTAGTTTCTGGTTTTTTAGAACTTTTTCCTCTGTATTTTATATAATTTGAGAAATATCTCAGTAAGTTGCATTTAATATTCTTTCAGTATCTGTACAGTTGAGTTTAAACCATTAGACTGCCATATCAGACACAAATTATTTATATATTTCTTTTACTTTTCTGGTTAAGATTGATTCTAATCAATATGATATGATTGCAATATATTGCGATTTCAGTCAATATGAGGAAATCATATAATAATATAATTTCCATGCCAGTTCTATACTAAATGTGAGTGTCTTTGCAGCCATCTGATGATGACACAATCAGCCTTCACTCCCAGGTATCAGAATCAACAAGGGAACAGACATTAAGGAATGACAATCACGTAATGGGGAATAAACTCGATCCACAGAAAGGTAATACCAGTTGTACATTTGTCATTTCAGGTAACAGAGATGCTTTGCTTAGGTAATCTAATGTAAGAAAATGGCACAGAATTACAGGGTCATGTGTTAGTATTGTATTTTCATCATTTCAGAAAACAATGTAATACTCACAGACAAGGCTAGAGAGAAAGGAAAAAAAGATTATTTCTAGATTAAGAAGGCACAGTTTCTATGTTTTATCTTTATCTGACATTTTTCATAAGTACTTACTTATCTGAGGAATAATATTTGGTCAAGAGAACTGTTTCATATCTTTCCTGTTCTTCATAAATGCTCCGTAGACCAGGAGGCCTACGACTACATTGATCCCAATGCAGAGGAGGGAGCTCTCCCTGAGCAGGGAGATGCACGGATTGCCCCACTGCTCTCCTATGTCAAGGTACCATAGACTGACAAAAGAAAAACTGTTCAGTAGCCTTGATTTTTTCCTTTTCTTCCCCCTTAATTTAATTCTTTTTTTTTTTCCATTCTGTGTAAGGAACGGGGAAAACATGCTGAGAAATCCCAGAAAATAGAACAAAATGAAGACTGGGGAGATGAAAAAAGGTAAATCTTCTGATCTTTTTGGGTAGGTTTTACTAGTAGTGGCAGGGATGAAAGTGGGGTTTTTTTAAGCTTGCATATGGAGGAAAGAATTCTTATATTGAACACTGAGTATTCCTGTTGGACAGAGAATAACCTTATAGGAAGCACTGTTAGTTATTGCCATAATGAGCCATTTCTGTGTCTTGCTTCACTGAAGTCAGGCAGGTCACTAATGTTTAATTTTTCAGACATCAGAAAGAACAGCTGCTGGCTGAAGATGATGATGAACTCAAAGAAGTGACTGACTTGAGAAAAATAGCAGCTCAGTTGTTGCAGCAAGAACAAAAACACAGGTATTAGTTAAAATAACTTCTGTTACAATTAATTTATTCTTTAACCTCTCTTATACCCAAAAGCTTTTGACACCTTGAGAACAGTTTTGACCAGCTGCTGAAGAGTGAGGTGACAGACTCTGTCAAGATACCTGTCCTACGTTTCTTGTCTGAATTACACAACCTCCATGCAGTTTGTTTGTCACTGGTTATTTTTATTCAGATACAAGCTAATTTAGGTCGTACCTCTTTCATTCAATTTGATGCGAGTTACAAATATCCTGTGGACTGAAGGGGAAATTTGTTTGAACATTATTCTGTTAAATGACAATATCTATGAATAAAAAGAAATAATTTCAACTGCCTGCATTTCCCTGCCTCGTTATGGGCTTCTCAACAGAGCAATTCTTGACAAGAAGCCATTGGAACAAGCAGCAGATAAAAGGAGTGTAACAGAACTACTTAACAGCTGTGTAAAATGGGGAACAGGAAGGAATACCTGGAGTAACATAGATATGGCCAGGCTGGGGTAGGAACAGTTTCTGTGCTGTTCCTTTACCATGCAGGCAAACGTAAGGTACTTCAAGAGTAAGCTCTTCTCTGAGAGGTGAAAGTTGTATTTAATAGTAGTTCATTAACTAAAAGAGTTCATGACACTCATTCAGTATCCCATAGTAAAGGATGTAAGTTCAAACCAACTTAAATACAATTTTTTTCTTTCAAGTTTCTGTGTTGTTATGAGGCTCTGCCACTTTGCTGTTAAGATGGTTGAAATACACATGAAGCCCTCAGAGGAACTGAGATCCCAATACTATAAATTGCAAGGTCTTAAAAATTCACCAGCATTTTGTATTAGGAAAATATATTTACAGTAGTGTGCATGTGTGAAAGATAAAATAGGTTTTGCTTAGAATTCCATGCCCTGCATTCAAGAATTGGTGGTTGTTCACAGGGAGGGGAAAATTAAGAATGAAATCTTAATGCTAGGATATTCTTGGCACCAAAAGTACTGCACATAAGACCAACAATGCATAATTTTCTCCTGTTAATGAAGAGAGAATGAGGGTGTTTTTCATATATTGGGTTTTTATATGATGGTTATTGATGTTGCATGGGGGTCTTGTTTGATTACCTATTTCCTGGTTACCTAATCAATTGAAATACCAAGCCACTCCTCTTCTGAAGTACTGCAGCTTGAATTTCACTTGTCATATATTGCTGTGTCTTAATGCAGTGGTCTTGCTACTTGTTCTGCTTTGTCTTGAATTATGCAGGCGTGCAGTCTTAATCGTTGTTAAGTTTTACTTCTTAGTTTAGTATTTATATTAGTATTTATATTTTAATGTTTGCTATGTATCTCTAGGTACATGAGCTCAAAATCTCCTCTGATAGAAAATTTAGCCCCGATTTTGAATCCGTGGGTTTTTTTTAACCAGCAATAACAATAATATTTAGTATTTAGTGAAGCTATTTCTTTGTGTATTTGTGGAAAATGTGTTCAATCAGTAAACAGAATCCTCAGGGAAGTTAAGCATCACAAAATAATTCCTTACTAATCACGTTTCTGTTTGTTCAGTGTATGTTTTTCTAATATTATGCAGTCTCCTTTCCTTTTGCTTGCTATGCTAATGACTTCCCTGTCCTCTCCCATCAACCTATCCTGCTTCCTTCTTCCGTCTTTGGCTTTGGTGTGCATGAAATGTGAATACAGACGAAGGCCACTAAGCTATAGAACTTCATTCAGTGAAAAACTCTTCCAGAGGACCAGGGCAGCAGGACGTGCATCAAGGTATAAAGTGTTTGTAGAGCCTCAGATTTCCAGAGTTAAAATGTGGACAGAAGAAATGCTCTCAGCCATTTCTTGAACAAAAATAGAGTTAAAGGGATTGGCTGACTTAGCCTAAGATGTTTTGTTATCAAAAATAATTTGCAAGACGTTCTTTGTTCTTTAGGCTGAAACACTGATTAAGAAAATATTTAGTTAGGCAATTCTCCAATGAACACTTGGAGTCCAAACCTAAAAGCTTTTATTTTTCTTTAAAAAAACCTCAGATACCTCAGGCAAGGTGGTGCTTTTAGTTTTCTGGGGTTTTGTTTGGTGTTTTTGTGTTGTTTGTTTGATACTTTGGTTTTGAAGTGATCATTTTCAAGTTAGCATGACCAGAGATAATTTGTTCTGCATTTGACCCATGCTGGAAGTATTTGTAATACACAAACCTCACCAGTAACATAAAATTGGAATATAGTGTAGACTCTACTCAAGCATGTAAGTGTTCAATGAAGTGATTTCAAACTTTTTTATCTTACAAATTGAAGCTCTGTAACTTAGTCTGGATACTCCTTGTCTTTTTCAAAAGACAGTGGGGTAGTTTAGTTCAAATAATTTTCATTGGTTCCAAATGAGCCTGTTTGAGTTTGCATCAGAATTGTCTGGGTTCTTACCTGGCAGCAGTGATTTCCTAAAACTGTCTAAAGCCAGAAGAGCACAGCTTCAGTCACAAGCAGAGCCAGATGTGAAGTCAGTGGACTGTTCTGGAATGAGTTGAAAATAAATCATCTTTATGTCACTACACAGGATTTCTGGTGTCTTTTTACACTTTATAGATTCAAGGTAGTACTTGCTTGTCTAAACTTGAAGATAGCTAACCTTAAAACAACGTTTTAAGTGAACAAACATTGTTCACTTCATTTGTGTCCATTCATCATTGTTATGTTTGCACAAAATATGTAAGCATAAGTGGCTCAGAAGAGATTCCACTCTTTAAATCTTGAAACGTGTGAAAATATTTTCTAGTATCATAGTTGGTCTTGCCATGGCCTGTTTCTGTCATCTGGTGTCAAGCACTTTGAAGTAGATGTTGTGCTTGCATAATAATAGAAGTAGAAAAATGAGTCACTACATTCATTTTGTGTTTAATATATAAATATGACAAATACATATAGATATGTGGTGTTGAGTAATTTAGATTTTAAAATCTGTCTGAATTTTAGAACTCTTTCAGAGGATTAGCTTGTGTACTACCTCTGTAACAACAGAATTGGTGTGATTTGTAGGAATCATAAGTAGGAAATAAATTGCAGTCCTACCACAGGTGTCCTATGCAAGTTCTTAGTTAATGAATCAGTAAGAGCATCAGTATTTGGCCTGATAATAAAGATTTGGATTTAATGAGTAATAGTGTGAATGGCAACAGTTCCTGAAATTGTTGGACCATCAACACCACACTTGAGTGCAACTTCTGAACTTGAGCTACTTCTACTTTCATTTGACATACTCTGCTTTGCATTGTGTTTCCTGGAAGACAGTAATTAATGTGCCTGCAGTGATTCTACCCTGGCCCCCTTCCAGCTGAACAAATTATTTTGCCAATTGTCTGCCTAGTAAATTCAGATTAATTTTCTTCACTATTTCCTTTAGTTAAAAGCTTTCAAGTTCATTATTCCACAGGAAACTGAGATTTCTGTAAGTGGGCTAGTAACGTGTCAGATACTGAACTTGCTGTTACTTCCCCATCAATATTCTTCAGTTTTTAAGCAGGAATTTTCAAAAATTGCTGGTTTTGTTTTAGAAAGTATGAAAATATACTCTGTTTAAATAATTTTAGTTCATGATAAACTTGATCATTAGTTATATACATGTTGCACAGAAATGGTGAAAAGTAGCTGAAAAGTGTATGTATGTATATGTTAGAATTAGCTTGAATAGTTTTTCCTTGCATTTCATGTAAGTTTAAAAAAGGAATGGCCTGTATTATATATAATTATTTTATTGGCTCTATAGTGTCAGTTTTGGTGCAAGTCTTACATTAAACTGAGTCCAATTTTTTAAAAAATTGTAATCATTGCTTGCTACAAAGTCTTGCTGAATTTCTCATTGCTTTCAGTTGAAGACAAAGCTGGTTTAAATAGGGATTTCCTGTAAAAAGCAATGACTTCAAAATGGCATGTTTATATTCTGTTTTGATAACCATGCTCTGAATATTTTTTTGGTTATGTTTTTGCCAGGCTGTAGTATAAATTAATTCTGGAATGCCCCCTCAAAACTAAGTTTCTAAACACAAAATATGGGAAGCAGATGCTACAGACTGAGTGCAGCAGACTTTTACAGGCTTAACTTTTACAGGCTTTAACTTTTATAGCCATTTACAGGTTTACAGGCTTAACTTCTCATAATCCCATTAAACTGAGGGTCACACAATGAGAGATTTATACTGCAAATGAGATTACTGAGCTCAAAGTTATCACAGTAATCAGAGAAGTTTGATTGAAAAATCATCAATCATGTAATGACTGTGCTGCACTGTGTAATGGTAATGAATTATGAAAAGGTGCCTGCTGTTTTATTTTCTTCTGTTGAATAGCTGGTTGTGTTCTGATTTTTAATACATTCTAGTTCTCTATATAATTCTGTGTAAATGCACTCCCATCGCACTTCTGCATATGGTGTCAGTGTAATGTTACTACCTTCAAGAGTTCAGAATTTGTCACTTAAACATGATGCTTACTTAAAACATTTAAAGTGTTACTGATTGTTTTATTTTTAACACTTAAAACATCCATAATAACTTGTATCATTTTCTGTACACACGTACGTGGTATGTGTTTGCTTCAGATGAAAACACATTTCTGAATCTCTGTATGTTTAGGCTTTTTTGACTGTTGACCGTTTAGAAAAATGGAATTTCCATTGGTTCACTTCTGCATTGAATTTTTCATTTAGTCCTTAGCCTGTGTTTCTCCATTTTCCACCTCTCCTTTTTCCCTACATTTCCTTTGCACTTGCAGTGCTTCTTACTCAGTCACTTCCCATCTGCTGTTACTGACTGATTTCCTTGTGCTCAGTCTGTCTCTGTCCTTTGTAGTCTGCTTTAGGTTGACTATCTTTTGTCTTCTAATTTTAGTGAACAGTGGGGCCTTTTGTGTTCAGAGCAGCCTGGCTTTACACAGGTGTGAGATCAGTTGAAACAGTATCTATTTAGGGAGAAAAATAAGAGGAGACTTCATTTTGGTTTGAATTATCACCAAGTTTTGCTTTCTTAAAATACAGAACTTGAAATACTTCAAGAACTGGAAATGATACTGTTAATTCAAATGGAAGCAGGAATGGGCTTGGGTTTCATATCTGTACACACATATTTTAGTTTTATGGAAGATGCCACTTAATGTTCAAAACTTTATTTACAGGAGATGTGATGCAGTGAAAGTAACATGTTCTAAGAAAATTGTTTTAAATACATGTTTTTTTCTTTCTAGGCTTCTTAATCATTCAGTTTCAGTAAACACAAGGAACAGGCCAAAGCAGCCAATGGAATCTGAAAAATGGTATTGATATACTTCAATGTATCACAGCTTTCAATATTTTATTAGTTTCATTTTTGTTTATTGTGTCACTACTGCCATCTTCTGCCATAATGCTTTTAGCTTATGATGAAATTGAAGCTACAAGAGTAATCTGTTCTTGAGCTTCTTTCTTTCAGATTAAAAAGAAAAAAAATCTGTTCATCTGAGCGTTTAGGAAAGTTGATGTTATCCAGAACCAAATTGGTAGGTCTGATTATGCTGCTGATTATGGCAGCAATTCATTTATGTTTCAGACCTCCAGTTCCAGTCTGGAAGGTTGTGCCTCTTCCCATAGGTGATGGTGCTGTGCAGATGTTTTAGATCCTGTGTTACACAGAATGGCACTGGAGCTGTGGTCAGGCATCTACATTTTCCTCCTTGGCAGTCCTTTTGTGCTCTTAAGAGCTGTTGGAAAAGTGTTGCTGGGAGTTCAGCCTACAAAACCTTTATTGTTTGTGGAGCCTGTGTTACTGAGGAATCCACTGCCTGCAGGAGCTGTACTTAGGCTTTTTCTTTGAATTAAAAAAAAAAAAAGCACAACACCCCACACAAAACAAAGAAAAAAACCCTCCCAAGGAACCATCAATAATCAAAAGTACCCAAAGCCTTTGTCTTTAGGGAATTGGGAAATATCCAGACCCCAGTTTGGCTGTGAAACTTGGAGAGAAAAGCTGTAACCCCTGTTGGTGCTGGATGGCTGTGGGGTGGGAACAGCTCCCTGCAGTTCAGCTACACCTCAAGGGAGCATCTTCACCCAGTACAGCTCCTTCAGTGTGATACCTCCTGGTTTGGCTGTCTCCCCTCTGTTGGTGCCTGGGGTTTTGCAGAGCTGGCTGCACACACGTCCTGTGGTTGTGTGAATCATGCTGCAGCTGCTACTTGGAACCTTCCAGGCCTTACTCACTTACCACAGTTTCTTCTCCTTGAGTTGCTGTCACCTATTCAAGTGTACAGCTCTGTTAGGCTTTTTTATTTTAGGGTAGTCCAGGAAAAATTAAATTTGCCTTTTCCTTTTTTTGTTAATGAAACGGGCAGTTCTGACACTTAAAACCAAAACAAACTAAAAACTTCCAAAGAAGCTTTATCTGAATAAAGTACTGTAGTGTGGAAGACTCATTGTCAAGTTATGGCAAAGGAGAGTGAATATGATTTGAGCTTTTAGTTAAGGGGTCGTACTTTTAAGCTGAATTGTGATATCCTTTTACAGATGGCCAAAAAATACTGTAGTGCTGTGGAGAAGCCACTTTTTAAGGGTTCACTTTTTTTTAATATTTTCAAGTAACTTGTTTTAAAGTACACAAAGAAATAGTATGCTTCATCATGCCTTTCATCTCACCTTTTAGTGTCTCAACAAATGAAGTCAATTCCCCAGTGTCCCCCTACAGCTGGCAGGTAAATATTCAAATGTGGTGTTTTTATATTTGAGTGATGTTGTTGTTGTTGTTGTTTCCTTGGTTTTGTCTCTATGGCAGAAAACTTTTGTGCATTCATATGGTTGCTTGTACACATGGTTCTTGAAGGTGTATTAGTTGCAGTAGGAAATTTGAAGATCTTATGCCTCAAGATAATTTGGGGTTTTTTTGTAGTGGAGGCCTTTTGTTTTAATAGCATGTGGTACCAGCTTTAAGGTGTTGAAACTAATGAGGCATAAATTTTACTTTCTTGGTTTTAGTGTATCCATATAAAGGTAGTGCCTCACCATAATGTTCAGTTTGGTTTTTAGAGGCAACTTCTAGATGGATTGACGTATGTAGGCCTTTCATTTTCCATACCTCAATGAGAAGCTTGCATAATATGACAAAATTTCAGTTAAACTGTAGAAAGTACCTTATTATTTTAAGCTATTATTTGCAATTGCTTTAAATGCCTTCATATTCTATTAAGAAGTAACAGTTTAAAATGTTGTGGTATCCTTGGGAAACAGTCCCTTTCAGATTGTCTGCTTTGAGTTTTCATGAAGTAGACAGTCATATATATATTTAATTTATTATTATTTAATAATCAATCTACTTTAGCTGCCTCCTCAGTATGTATTGCATAATACAACACTTTGAAAGAGAGATTTCTCTTACAGCTTGTTGAGATGTATAATCTTTTAGATAGGAACAGCCAACAAATACTCAAACTGTAGCCATCCTTTCTCAGTGATGAGTATTCACAGTGAGAAATTAGATGTGCTAGTGGCTAACCACACTTGAAGCTGGTATATTTTTGGCAGCCTTTGGTGGCTTCCTAACCTGCCTACAAAATTATTCTCAATGCAGAAAACTGTTATTTTTTGAAGAATTATTTCATAGATTCTTCTGTGAAATATGTTTTAGAATTTGCAAAGAAAGAAGTGATTTCTACCAGAATCACTATTAAGACTGTTAAACTTTCAGGTCATAAAGATTGAAACAGGCAAACAGTTAACAACTGTAGTTCAGAATAATTTGTGCTAATACACAAGAGGTATATTAACATTTTACATAAAAGTATTTCTGACCATTATAGCCACTGGAAAACCAGAAGGATTCAGTGGATGAGCAACATTGGCTGGAAACACAGCCAATAATCTGGCAGAATGAAGAAAGAAGGAGAAGTAAACAAATTAGAAAAGAGTATTTCAAGGTAATGAGGCAAGTGATGGTGGGTGACACTTTTTTTTTAATAAGAGTAGAAGAAACTATAAAACGAAGTAACGGTAAATCCTCAAAGGTCGTGATGCTTTTTAATTTGTATGTAACATAATCTTTTAGTTGACTCTTTTGATTAATATATATATGTATGTAATTTGAGAGTGCAAGAAAATCAAGAGGAAAAAATTGGTCAAAGGTTTTGTTTATCCTTTAAATAGAAGAAAGTAATTAATTGTTGTTTTTTGACAAAACCAAAACCAAATTTTGTCATTGGTCCTTCACCATCTGTTTGGAGGGATTTTTATGTAGCTGTTTATTGACTTGTCATGCAAAGAAAATATGCATTGCATTTTTTGCAGCATGGTTCTAAGAATGATTTATGCATTTTGGGTCTCATGGCATTAGTTTGCATTTCAGAAGGGAGTTCTGTGTTCTCTGTGTTCCCTTGCTGCTGTAGTGTGCACCCTCAGTCAGCAGGTGCCAGTGTCTGCTTTCTGCAGAACAGAGGGGAAGTTCTAGCAGCACTGGGTAACATTTATTTCGGGGTATGTAGAGAAATAGAGTTCTAAGCAGTGCTAGGTTGAGTTAAAATTAAATTGATCACTTAAGGAAATCAGTTTCTTGGGTCTTTGCCATAAAACATCTTTGTGAAATGCCAGGAAACTTCAAAGAAATTAAATTGCTGGGGGAACAGAGCATGCCGTACAGCTCAGATACATTGTTGTGATTCCAGAAGCCTTTTTTTTTTTCCTGAAGAGATTATGGAGTTGTATCCTCTTTCCAGGGTTTTCATCTTGAAATTAATTTTCTGCTGCAGCCTTGAGGAGAAAGAGAAAAAAATTCTAAGTAAAGCAGAATTCAGTCATTTGGCTGGTTAAAGAGCTGTGCTACCAATGCGGAAGTGGTGCCTCATAACTTGTAGCATGGCTTTAAACGCCTGTCAGTCGTGAGCTCTGTGGTGGAAGCAGATGCCTGAAATCACATTACCCAGAGCTACAAGTGTGTCTCCAAAGTGAATTAAACAGGCTGTACCAGTAACAAAATATACTGTATCATTCAGTGTTTCATTTGCTAAAACAAGGCAATAAACCACTGAAACAGAGCCTGTCTTCCATGGCAAACTGGGGAAAAAATCAGATGCCAGTGCTGTTGTGGGAATCCAGTGACAATACAGTCAGTGTCTGACAGCCTGCATTGTGTGTCACAGCAGGAGGAAGAGCAGGCTGGCCATGTACACTCAACAAACTTGGACTTTTGAAGTGATGATCTTTTTAATTCTGTCTGCATGGGGCTTCTTCTACTTTACTATTTAGTAAACTTGCTCTGTAGACAATGAAATACCTTTTTTTTTTAAATACCACTTTTGTGATTTTTTTTCATTCAATTCCTCCCTAATTTCCTACACTTCTATCATAATCAGGGAAGTGGAACAGTGATGAAGGCAACACACAACAAATCAGACAGACCTGTGGGAAAAGCATTGTCTTAAATACATAAAAGGATGTGATCAGACTTTGAAGTTTTAAAGGCAACCTTAATCTTTTTTAATTTAATTTTTAAATATTTTTCAAGTCAATCTCTTAAAGTGTAAGCAATCTTAGTCATATAAAAAACCAGATTATAAAAGTAGCTTTCACAGGTTGTATCATTTTTTCTAAGAAATAATACTTCATGTTAGCAGTTCAGATCTTTTCATTTGGATCAACTCTCACATGCAGAGTTCACATTATAAAACTATCTAGTTTTAAAATGCTCTTATCTCTTCAACTAATGAAGATCGTGACTAGCCTAGAAACATCATGTACTTTTCTGCTTTGTTTCTTTTTTGCTCCTTTGTTTCTGTAACATGGCTTTTTTTCTCAGCAGCTTCATCAGTAATAAGTAACATCTGAGTGAAAGCAAGCCATTTAGTTCAAATGAAAACCATGCTTTCATTTTAAAGTAATAATTGTGTGTGTTTTGCAGTATAAGTCTTCCAGAAAGAGTTCAAGTGGAAATGAAAATGATGAGGTGAGATGTAGTAATCGTGTGAAATATTAAGAAATAAATTCATTCACTTGTCTTTTTTGAACAAATTAACTTTGCATTCCAAAACCATAGCAGAAATAACTATTATACTCCTTTATTTGAAAAAAATGATCACAATTGCCTGCTGGGGAACAGTAGGACATTTGCTTGCTTTGGTAATAGCAAAGTTAATTCACCTATCAAGCAGAGGTGATGTAAAACTAATATTTGACATAAACAGTGAACAGCGGTTCCTTGCCTTACATATCTTAAAATGGTTCTGCCAGTTTGTAGCATACTTGACAAATGTTACCTGTCTCATGTATTTCATAATTTCATGTTTCTTGTTAAATCATCATTTTCATTTTTATAATTTCATCTCTTTGATTTCTTTTTAGCAAGACAGTGATAATACTAATGTGTCCCCACAGTCTCCTGTGTCGTCTGAGGTACAAGTTTGTGGGTTTATTTTTCATTCAACAAACATTTTTTGTGTTCTTTGCTCTCACCAGGTTTTTCATGCAGATACAAAGTTATTAGCTTCCTTTGAAATTACAATCAGAAGTATTTCATGATAATAAAAATTCAAAAATAGATAGAAATCAGAGACAGATACTACAACTTGTTTTACCTTTGCAACTCTGATCTCTCCTAAAGTTGTTCTTTTTGACTGGTGTGAGGAAAGGTGCATTGCTTTATCTCCATTATCTTCCCTGATGACAATACCAATGAAATGAAAGTCAGATTTGCCATATTTGATAGGCCTTCATAAGGAAGACCTTCTTTCAGGGCACATGGTCCCTGAGGGGATTTAAAGCTTGTGGTTTAGTACTTTATACATCACCAGGAACCCAGAGGTGCTGACACTTTCTCAGGGAGTTTGATGCTTCACGGTCTGGGTGTCACCTTTGTGGTGCAGCCTTCCAGCTCCCTTCAGGGGTGGCTGTCCCTGGAGTCCCATTGTGAGAGCACTGCAATGCTTAGCTTGAAATAAAGCAAATATTATTAACATTTCCAGCTCATGTCAATAAGGAGCCTGAGAGAGCAGAATTAAAACATCTCCCAGAATACAGTGAAATGGGTTGAAACAAGGACATCTCGTGTACATTCCAAAATGTCGAGTGCATCTTCTCTTTTTAGATGGTGAAATGAGAACAACCTGATCTTCATAGTTAGTTAGAAGTAGATACTGCTTAAGAAATACTTTGATGCTAAGCATTGGGAGGGTATTTGCATCTGCTTACAACTGGCTTAAACTCTGTTCACAGAAAGGTTTGCAGTAGTTTGAAATACTTTGCAATAGATTTTAGATAACCTGGTGCTGCTTTTCGTCCTCATTACGACAATTTTATCTGTATGTAGTAAGGTTGCATTCATTCCATTTATTTTATATTGTCCTCTTCAAAAGATGGTTTTACAGTTAAGCAGAAGGATTCTCCTTAGGCAAGAATAATTTAAACATATCGTGATGGGAACAAAAGTTATTTCTTTTAATGAGTGGAAGAAAATTGACTTTATCTCTTTTAACAGGATTATGAAAGGACAGATAGTAACACTCATGGTCCATTTGGTCTCAAACCAAGGTCAGGTAAGCTGCTGTTCCCTAACAGAGTGTGTTTAATTCCCAGCCTGCAAGAGACAGTAAACATAGCAGATGTCCCAGTACAGCAGTTCACTCCATTTACTTATCACTGCATAGTACTGGGGAAGGCATAGACAGCTGCTTTGGCAAACAAATAATTGGAAGGTCCTCAAGTTGCACAGTGGGGTTTTTTTGTCATTTTTTTCCCCACTCCTTTACTATTGTGCATGTTGTAGTCATTGTCAAAGAACAGGGAAATAGTGTACAATTGTTCTTGAGGTTTGATGACTTAAAGACTTTTTACTTGATTAAAACTAAAATGCAATATAAAAGTACAGAAGTAAAATACTTTTGCAGCTAGATGGAGATTCTTGGAGAAGGGAAAATGGAGTTGTATGTCCCAAATTGATACTTTAATATTGAAGTCAGTTCTGTCTCCATATTTTCTAATTATCTACTTAAGTAAGATGATGGCTGCATTTTATTTGAAGGATGTTTCATAGACAGCCTCTTTTATAGCAGGATGCTTAAATATATTTGTTCTTAAAAGTTCTGCTGTTTTTTTCCTGTTTTTATCCTCAGTTACAGATCTTTAGTCTTTGAATCTTTTCAGTCTGAATTCTGATGACTGACTTCCCTCATGTTTGATAGCTTTCAGCCGTGCCTCACGCCAAGACTATGGTGCAGTGGATCCTGGATTTACTATGAGGAGGAAAATGGAACATTTAAGGGAAGAAAGGGAACAAATCAGACAGCTTCGCAATGTAGGTACCTTTATTCACTGTGTGGGTGCAGTGCAGTGCATTTACTTTGCTCTGTACCACAATTTAAACCTTTGCTTTAAAGGCCTCCAAATTGTTGCAGTTGTACAAGGGCATCTCTGTAGTGGTATTTCTTCCTAAGGATTTTCATGTTACAGGTTACACTGGTACTAGTTTGGGTCCAACCAAAATACCAACTGGGAACTAGTTGGGGTTTTTTCTGTCTAAAAAACAAAGTGAAATGATTTTTTTTTCTGAGGTTTTAAATTTTATTGGGGAGACAATAAGTTTGCTTATGTTTGCTATTGTTTGACCTGAGATCTGAAGTAAAATGATTGTTTTCTAAATAGCCAGATGCTGTTTGAGTGTAGAAAGTTGCTACAAGTTGCATGGTCCTGAATGGGATCTACATTTCGGATTTCCAGTAAATTAGTTTTTGTGTAGTTCTGTTTTCGAGGCATTTAACAGATAGAATTAATTAAATCATAGCTGCTCTGCTCTTCTGGGCAGTGCTAATTTGTGGTGTGACTTCTGTGAAGGATATTTGTTTTGTCTGGTTCACTTCCTGAGCGGTAAAGTCTTATTGTTGGGGTGGGAAATTCATTGTTTGCCTTTCTCTGTTTTGTAATACAGGAGTGGGCCCTTGGCCACCTAGCTTAACTGTCATCTGTACAAGTGAAAAGTCTTTCTCACAGTTGTGTTCCCTTTTTTTTCCCTCCTCATTAAATCCTGTATAGTTTCAGCTCACATATTGTGCCCACTAAGCACCAATGGCATATTCAGCATAACACTTCTGTCCTTGAACTCTGCGCTTTCCTGTTACGAGCAGTGAGTTCATTGTGTGGGTTTGAGAGCTGTGTATTCTTGTCATTGTTGGCAAACTGTCTTTGTCAATGTATGTAGTTGTGACATACTAAAAACCCCCCAAACAATACAATAACATAAAACCCAAGAAAAACCTCCCAATACAAACAAAGGGAACACAGGGCCAATAAGGAGTAAAAGATGTTTATACTGAGTAAAGTGTAAGTTTATTCCATTTATTTCACTCCAGTATTAAAATGTTCCTTTTAAACATCTACATGCTTTAAAATACCCTGGATTTAAAATGAAAACTTAGCTAATGTTGAGAGTAACTTACTTATGGCCTTTTCCACAGAATCTTGAATCCAGGTTGAAGGTAATTTTACCAGATGACATTGGAGCAGCGTTGATGGATGGGGTGGTTCTTTGCCATTTAGCCAATCACATAAGGCCACGTTCTGTTGCCAGCATTCACGTCCCATCGCCAGCAGTGGTAAGGCATGAGTGATTTATCCCAGTTTTGGTACATCTTACATGAAAATAAGGTTTTGAATTTCAATACTAAAACCTTGTGAATCATGTTGACCGTATTAATTTGCTACATTACTCACCTCAGTTTTTCTGGAAGATGAATTAAACAAGGTAGAGAAGTTTAGTTTAATAGCTATTTTCCTCATACTGAGTCTTTCTAGAATGTGTCGTGTGTTTTAGTAACTATAAGTGAATTTACATCAGAAATATACAGTCGTTCCTGAATGTTTGATGAAGATCTAATATCCTGTCTCCACAGCCTAAACTCAGCATGGCAAAGTGCCGAAGAAATGTTGAAAACTTTCTTGATGCTTGTAAAAAATTGGGCGTTCCACAGGTACACCAATTGCTTCATTGATTTATTAATAACATCAGCAAATGTGAGCAGATACTGAAGTTGGGGCCTTTGGGGCGCTTTATTCAGGGAGCAGTAGTGATTATAGCACTGACCAGAGAACTTGAAGATATAAAGAGAAATTCTATTTCAGGCCTATGGGGTGAACTTGAGGAAGCTGCTTTATGGGTTTCTAGTCAGTTCTTTATAGTAAAAGTAACACCCACCTCCTTGTAAAATAAATTGTCATCTAAATAGAGGAATGGACTTGAGAGGGTGATAGTTTTATTATTTGAAAGTCTTGAGTTTAGCAACTCACTTTGGCATGAATTCAGTCTGCCTAGGAAATATCCTGCAATTACAGAAGTCTGTAACATCAATGATTGGCTATCTTTTTTTAACATGGCTGTAGTTGTAGCCCATTACCTGTGCTTCTGTTGTCCAAGTTTCTCCTCTTACCTCCTTTTATGTGGAGAAAAAAACTAAAGATTCAATCATTTCCTGCATATTATGAGACAAAAAAATTCCCGTGATCTTTTTTAGTGCAAGAAGAAAATTAGTTCATGGATTTACAAGCTAGTTTACTGCTCTGCCATAGCTTCTGTCTAGTGTGGAGCCACAGGCCATTCAGAAGGTAGAGGTGTTGAGATTTACCTCGTGAATTACTTGTAACACCAGCCGGCAGTTGGGAACATTGTCCAGCTTGTGCTGAACTTTGAATGATGACTTTCTTGGAGAATGTTCATTATTGAGTCTATCAGCACATCTAAGTTATCCCAAGAGAAAAATTGGTAATAAGTCCACAAAACAGGGGAAGAGGGGAAAAAGGCCAGTAAGCCAACAGCACCCATCAGCTTGTTTTTCTATGCTGCTTATGAAAAGAAAGTCCTTTACTTTATGAATTTAGCAGTCTTTTATGTATCTTCTGATGCTGTCATAGTTTAACACTTCAAACAGATTTTAACTATAACAAGTTTCTGCCCATTCTGTTACTGTAGAGAACCACACGTGAAATTGAAGGCCAGAGGTGTTTTCTCTTTAAGTGTCTTTGTGGTATGTGTGTGGCTTCAGAGAATGTTTGTTACCTCCCCTGGGGACAAAGTCATGGAACTTGTTAAATGTCACTGTGTTCTTTTGCAGGAGAGACTGTGCTTGCCTCATCACATTCTGGAGGAAAGAGGTCTGGTGAAGGTTGGCCTCACAGTTCAAGCTCTGCTTGAGTTGCCTGCGTTGAAAGTATCTCAGCTTTCTTCCATGTGACACGACTTCCTGGCAGCTAGACAACTTCCCATTTGCTCTGTTGATATGGATTGCTCTGAGGCAGTTCAGCCTCCTACATGGGAACACCCAAGCCATCAAAATTTAAAATCTGTCCAGATGCTGTAGAGAGCCTTACTTTGGAGCTGTGTGTGAAAAGCTTGGAGTCAGTTCACAGTTAAAAGAACATAACTGTTCTTTTTTTTTCTCTTTTGTAATTGGATGTAGAAAGAGAATGTGGTAGCATCAGATTCTCTTTCTAGTTAAGTTAAAAGCTGCCATTTAACATCTCAGTGTTAGAGTTAAATGCTGGATTTTTTTTTTACATTGAAAATGTTGTTTGAATTACGTTTGAAAGTACAAAGCACACCCCCTGTCACTTTAATTTTTCGAGTCAATCATTTGATTTGAAGATAGGACAAAAATGTAGCGATGGTATGATGGTAAAAATGTAACTGATCACCTGTAATCCCCTTTCACTCTCTGAAAGCTTAATATTTGCGTTCTTTGTTTTTGCACTCCTGATTGTAACTTACGCACTTCTGACATTGCCAGTATTGAGTCTGAGTGTATGGTGATTACACAGAACAGCATACAATGGGAAAAGGACACAGTTATTGAGTTTTTCCAGTCTTCTAGGTTGGTGCCAAATATTTTTTTTCAGTTGTACTGTAGATTATTTACATGTGAAGTGCCTGTGTAATTGATAACTCTTAATAGTCTTAAACATTTTTGAAATTTCTTTGTTTAAAATAGATAAAATGGAAATTTTTTTATATTTTAATAATTTTTTTGTAAAATCAGTATGTGAAGATTTAAGTAATACTTCACATTTTTGATGTTGGGTGTTTTAAGTTTGTTGCACAATTTAATTGGTTATTTGTTGTCTAATAATTAGAAAATACTGTAAATACCTTTTATTTATGATATTTAATTTGATAATACCTAATTACTTTTCGTTTAATGTATTATTGGACAAAAAAAATGTTGTCTACTTTTCTTTGTTTGGGACAAACAAATACATGTGGTGAATAAGACATGAGGACTAGTGATTCATACAGAGTAATTTAGGACATTTTGATAAAACTGCCAAAATCTCAGGTTTATGCTGTGATGTTCAGGATTTTGTGTAATATTGCTCCTGATCTCACATTACATTTTTACAACAGGTATATCCATAATTTAGTTGGGAAGTATCTGTGTTTATCTTTTTAGTGTTTGCAGGATTTCTTGTGTAGTTTACATGAGCGTGGTGTTAGCACACAGGTCAGATTGTACAAACGTCACTGTGCTGAGACATTAGATCCATGGATAAATGTGAAAACAAAAAATTTCCACTGTGGTGGTTTTTTGAAACTTCTGAGTTCATGTATTTGTTTGCTTCTGCACAAATTCTTGGTGTTTTGAGGACATTTTGAAACCATACACAGTTGAGTTTTTCTCTAAACAAATTGCAAATAGTTTCCTCATTTTGGTAGTAGATCTGTTTGTATTAGTTTGTTCTTCATGAATAGATAGCTCAACTAAAAAAATGTTTTGACTGCCATAGATTTTCTATTTCAGGCTAAGTTATTTACAGTTGAGGGATATCTTTGCCAAGCATGTGATAAGATTTGATTCTATTCTTTCCAATTGATCAAGACCCCATGTAATATAATTCATAAAAGAGTGAGGGAGGAGTATTGTGTATTCCTTCTGCTGTACTCCTTATAGGTAATAGCTGACAGGAAGAATAACCTTTTTCTGATGATAAGTTTAAAAAAACAACACTTATTTTTAAATCCATTGAAACAAGTTGGTGTACATGTAATAGTTAAAACCCACTATTGTACATATAGTGTTATCTTAAAATACAGCTTATGGAGAGGCTGGTGCATAAATTAATTTGCAAAGTCCTAGATATAAATCTTAGGTTAGATAAATATGTGTTTAAGGAAACTGGATTGCTTTGACATTTGAAATATTGTATTTCAAATTTATCTCTAATTAGTTTTTATATCTCTTCTTAATGGTTATTTTAACAACTTCAGTGTCTATTTTCATTAAAGGCACTATCTGAAAAAAGTCATGCAAAAACTAATGAAGCAAAATGCTTGCCGGCTACATTTGAAGAACCCAGCCATTCAAAAAGAATGTCCTTGTCTTCCATTTCACTGTTGTTGCTACTACCAGAGCAAAGTTCTAGTTCAGTGTTGGCCATGGAAGTGCTGACTATAAATTGTCACTTCCAGTTATCTGAAAACTGATCTCCACTGCTATTTCATTGTCACATTTTAAAACATTTTCTGATCTTAAAGTAACTTTTTTCCTTCTTGGACTAATTTTATTAATTTACATCACAGTGTAAACATTACGAACTCCCTTGGTGTGGCATGGCAGCTGCTGACTAGTTTGGGGTTTTTTAAGCTCTTCTTAGCTGAAAACTGGATACGAAACGTGTGTACTCATTTTAAACTGAAAGCTACTAAAATAACTCTTCTTTTTTTTTTTTAGTACTCTGATGTTCTTCCCCACAGACTTGCCAGCAACAGCATTACTTTGCCATTCCTTGGAAGTTAGGGTGGCTGCCTCCTTGCTTATGGGGAATGAAAATCATGATTCTTCCAAGGCTTCCCTTTTAGCACAGCAAAGATCAAAGCCTTCAAGTACCCTTAGCAGCAGTCTGAGAAGAGATCCACTGTGCTTGGATGAATCTTTTTCTCATCTCTAACTGCCTTTACAAATAATAATAGTCTAAAGCCTTGCTAGCATTGGCTTGTACCCATTGTGATTTCTTTAATAGCAATTTCAAAAATGATGCTATAAAATTTGAATTTTAAGGTTTCATTTCAAGCAACCTGGGAAATAGTTGTGTCTTCCCTGTGCAAGAATTTGCATACTCTACTCCTTTCTCCCGTTCCTTTAATTCCCAGCATTTTACTTATTATTGTTCATTCCCAGATCTAGTGCATTCGTGTTGGTGGTAAGTGTGCCACCTTCCTTCTTCCTCTTTCATTTTTTTAAGAAATTGCTCCAGTGACATTGGTGAACTATTGTGATTCCAGAATCCCTGGAATTGCAATGTTTGAGATATTCTTTTCCCATTTTGTTTAGGATGTGATGCCATTACTTGGTACAGCTGATAGGATAGTTAAAAACAGAGGCCTGCTCAGTTCCTGTTGCACTTGCTCAGTTTTCACTAACGACATGAAGAAAAGTCAACATTAAAAGCTTTAGGAAGCTGCATTAAGTTTTCCTAATAAACTTAGGAGTTAACTGCAATAATGTGGCATGAACTGTAAATTACAGAGTGAATCAGCATCGTGGCAGGGCTTCTGGCCTTGTGTATTTTTTCTGTGTTTTATGTCACTGGATGCAGTAAGTGATGCAGGAATGATCTTTTGAGCAATAATATCCCAGGTGTGGTGAGGTCTTTAGGCAGTGACAGTAAAATAATTGTTGTGAAGTGTGGTGTTTTCCCACGGAGTATCTCAGAAACGCTTCACATCTTGTCTTGAACACTGCTGATCCAGTGTGCTCACAGGGGCACTGCTGAGGATGCAGAAACCATCTAGACCCTGTATCTGGAGGCCTTCCAAAATCTAACCAAGAGCTATGAGCACAAAATAGGGAGGAATTGATTTGAAAAAATAAATGACATGAATAATAAGATTTTTTTTGTTGTTTAGTCATAGCCATACTGAAGTCAAGGCAAGTTTTAGCTGTGACTTCATAAGGTGTATATTCTCACCTTTTTGATTTGTGGAACACCTGAGCTGGAGACCATAGCAAACATGGCTTAAACTTGTTTGACACTAGCCAACTTTAGTGTCTAATTCTTGACTAAAAATAGTGATCTCTGGTAAATCAAGTTGCAAAATGTGGATTCATTTAATAACAAATTTCTGATAAGCCAAATACAGTATTTAGATGGTAGGAAAAATTACATTGAAGCGAAGTGGGAAGGTGTGTTACCTCAATAAAATTGTAGGTGAGGACAGCCATTAGTTTTTTACTGCCCTAAAAACTTTATTTCAAATATCATATCTTATATTCCTCAGATTTTGACATAAACCTGTAGCCAAATCCAAAGAAAAATGAAGACATCTGTTTTCAGTGAAACAGAATTTCCATGTGACATTTTGGTAGTGAAGAGAAGGACGAAGGTCTGGCACTTCTTCCTTCTGCTGATTCCTTAAATGCTTGTTTGAAAGGCTGATTGAACTCATTTCAACTGCAAGTAACCTGTGGGGAGTTTTTGGCACTTCTGCACACAGGAGATGTGATTCAGTATGGGCAAATCAAATGGCACTTTTTCCTCACCAAGTCAGGCTAATGTCTGTGTTTCTTTTAGAGCATCTCTACTTGAAAAGCAAAAGCAAATAAACACCCCAACACACACAAATATGGAATTAAAAAAGTATCATTAAGACCAGGAATGGGAAAGGCAAAGTATAGCTGTCCAAGAAGAGAGTTCTCTGAGTTGATTTCATGTTGAATCACTTCACCCTGAAAAGCCTTCAGTCTCAGTAGAGAAAGAAGGATGTGTTTTGTAGCTGAGGGATGTGGATCCTTCAGTACGTGGAGCTTAGAACAGCAAGGAGTTTGTCATCTTTGTGTTCCCAGAGCCTGTTCAGTTTCGATTGCTGTGTCCAGTGCTGCAGGAGCTGTGGCTGGTGGTGCAGAGAGCGCTGCCCGTGCCCAGCCTCGGGCAGGGCACCTGGCAGGTGCCACCTGTAGTCCCCTGGTTTTGTGCAGTGAGGCCTGTGCAGGGCACTGCTGGAGAAACACTTCCTTGCTCTTAAAGAGATGCTGCAACCTGAACAAAACCACCAAGTGATAACTTGGAGGGTGATCAATAACAGATGTTTACCAGTATTTAATTTTCACCAGCAGTGGGTGATGCAGTGCGGCAGAGGAAGCTTTTGCTCTGGGAACTACAGACCTTTCTGATTGAAAATTGCACCACAGCTCTGAACAGGTTAATGTGGCCCTTGTGCCCTTCCATGAAGGAATGAAAACAGCATTGCTGGGTTTGTTCCATGTGCAGCACACTGGGTCATGTGTAATTCATTTACAAGCAGGGGGAAAGGTGAACTGTCTGCTTTTAAAGAGGAGTGTTACAGTACAGGTTTGATTTGTAAAATAAATGTGAAGATAAATTACTCTCGTGAAGAAAAATTCTGTTCATCTTCACTCTTTAATTAGAGAATATATGTGCTTAATTGAATTTTAATTTAAACTTGCCACTGCACAGGAGCAGTTCTGGCTCCTGTGTTTGTTACATAATAAAATGCCCTTTGCTTTATTTGTCTTTAAATACTTCACATAGTCCAATTTTGGCAACATATCATCTTAAAACTGAGGTTATATGAAGTATTTGTTCCCTCATTGGGTTTGGCCTTTTTTTTTTTTTCAGCATGAGAGGCAAAGGGCAGCAAAATTGCTGCAAGCTACCTGATAAGTTTCTAGGAAAGGAACACCAGTTATCATAAAATGACATATAATCAATCATTTTTAGTTTAAATGATATATAGCCAATTACATTTTCAAAGAAAGAATTTTCAGAGTGTTTTTTACATTTTAGAATCCTAATCTTAAGCAAAAACCAAAATTTTTTTCCATGGTTACTCTAGTTTCCTAGTAAATTCTGAAGGAGAAGAATAGCTCAGACTGACAGCAAATTTGTTTTGGAAAAATTTTGGTTTTGGCAGTGTTAAATTTGCAGTTGAACGTTATCAGTTCAAAGTCTTTTCCAGCCTCAATGAGTCTATGATTGTAAGACATCAGTGAGACCAGAATTTGTCTCCAGAGTTTTGTAACTCAGTTACAACATAAAGTCAGTCATTTAAAGTGCATTCTTGGCACTAAGGAGGATTTCCTCACTTCATTCAAAGTTGTGTGAAATGAGGCAAATACAACTTTCCATCATAGTTTTATGAAGGCAGATTGTCAAACAGAGAATATTTAGAAATGCCACAAGATTACTTTTTTGCTTTGTTTCATTTTAAAATGAGTGAACCAGTGAAATATTTCCAAAATTATTGTATTTGTGTAGGGTTTGGTCATGCCATACCTGGCATGGGACCTTGGAGTAACTGGTCAGTATTAATATGTGTTCTGAAGCTGTGCAAGACTCTGCTCTTCACGTGCAGATGTGGGTGCAGCTGTGTTTGCTGGAGGGATGTGACACAAAGTGCTCTGCAGCTCATCCTGGCTGTGGCACCAGCAGCAAGGCAAGGCTGAGATTCCCAGGAGGGGCATTCACAGGTGTAGTGAGAAAGGGTGGGTTGGTGGATTACATTGGGAATAATGTGAATACTTTTTACTATTATGTAATGTCTAGGAAATGGAAATGTGATTGCTTTACAATTATCGTTCAGTTGGTATTCAGTTGTATTATTTTGTAACTTGTGGTTATAAAACTCAGAAGATGCAATGTAACCAAATGGTCAATATGTAAATGTGTGCAGGATGTGGCAAAAGTAGTTCTGAGGGCACAGCTGGAGAGTGATCATTAAAAATAGATGCTCAAATTGTGTATATACTTGCAAAATTTTTGATAGTGCATTTCAATTGATTTTGCATTTCATGTTCTTGTAAAGTGCATCTTTCACACTTTTAAAGATTGTCTACTTGTACAATACTGTATGAAGCCTTTTTTCAGGATTTCCATTATTGCTGGAGCTTCCAATATACATGTTTCTTTTGAAAAATGTTCTTACTGGTTTGTTCTGGTTTGGTTTTTTTTTTTTTTGTAAATAGCGTTTTGTATTAAATTTGCATGGACAGAACCCACATTTCCAAAACCAGTGTACATACGCTGTGTATAAAATACAAACTGTTTCATAATTTTCATGTAGTCAAATTATTCAATTTGATTTCATTTCAGTTTCTATATTTGTAGTAAATAATGAGAATTTGTTGTATGTTCTCAAATGTCTGTGTTGTCATTTTGATAGATAAGTGACTTGCCTCGGTATGTCAGGAAATATGTCCTTGGACAAGCAAAAGAAATGCTGACTCCTATTTCAGGGAAGGTGGGACCATCCACATATGGAGTGTGTTGGGGTTTTGGTTTTGACCAACGGTGGTGAGAAAATGTGAGGATCAAGATGCCTTCACTTGTAGCAGTCTTTATACATTTACACACTTCCCTGTGAAATCACCCAGTGTTTTCTAGCACATCTATTTGGAACAACATAGATTTTTGAATCTTGCTAATGATCAGCTTAAACCAGTACAGAAATTCCTCCCAACAGAGGTGATCTGCTTCCCTTCTGTTCCCTGGCCGGGTCTGGCAATAGCACAGATAATCTTCTGTATGGTTTGCAGTCATCAGTTGTTTGATCCAGCATTAGGGAAACAGAACCGCCTGGTTTGGAGCTGTAGTTAAGTTGGGTTATTCAAATGTAGGTTAACAGAGAATTTTATGTGACCAAATTTATTTTACCCTGATTTCTTTTTGATTAATTAAAGATGTAGACAATTTTATTTTTAGACCTGAATATTGAAAATAAATACTCTCTTTTGAGAGATGTTTTTCCCTGTGAGACCTCATTCTGCACCTGCACACACCCAGCTGCTCTTTGTTTTCTGATGAGGCACATTTGGGGACTATAAAGCAGAATTTGAGGAACAGCTAGAAAGTGAACACCATTCCTTGACAAAAGCATCTCAACAGTTGGAACTTTTTTTTTTTGCAGTTGCCAGTGAGGGGTTTGTAGTTGAAATATTCTGTGATTCTGTTGTTCAGTGTTCAGGTCTGAAGAAAACTTTCCTCTTATGAAAAGGCTTTATGGAAATGGGAATGATACCATGGTCAGAAGCCACTGTTCCAGCCTGAACTCCATGAAGTTCAAGTCTGATGAGAAGCAGCTGAGGGAGCTGGGGATGCTCAGCCTGGAGGAAAGGAGACTCAGGGGAGACCTTATCACTCTCTAGAGCTCCCAGAAGGGAGGGTGTAGCCAGGTGGCGGTTGGTTTCTTCCCCCAGGTAACACGTGAGAGAATGAGAGGAAACAGCCTTAAGTTGTGCCAGGGAAGGTTTAGATGAAATTTTAGGAAAATTTTCTTCTCTGACAGAGTGGTCAAGCACTGGAACAGGCTGCCCAGGGCAGTGGTGGAGTCAGTCACCATGCCTGGAAGTGGTCAAAAGCTGTGTGGATGTGGCACTTGGGAATACGGTTTAATGGTGAACACAGAGGTGCTGGGCTAATGGTTGAACTCAGCGGTCTCAGGAGTCTTTTCCAACCTTAATGATTATATGATTCTAAGACGAAAATTAACTCTGTCCCTGTTGAAACCAAGACAATGACACAGTACCATTTCTGTCTTCCATGAAACTGTTAGAGCTGCATTTCTTACTCTTCAGTAGTCTGAAGATGTTTGTTGCTTTTTCTCCTAATGCATTTCCGGATATTTTTCTTCTCCACGGTTAGTGGAAGCTGAAATCCTTTTGCAGTTTGAGTGAGAAATACTGATATCTTCAGTGGAAATGTTAATTTGGGTTAATAAGAATATGACATTCCAGATAGAGAGGCATAAATTCATGAGCTGATGCTGCATTGTTCATTTCATCCACTCCTTTTTGAGCTCCAAAATCTCCAGCTCTCCTATCAGAAAGAGAAGAAAAAGGCAAAGCAGCCGCCAACACTGTATTTCCTAGCAGAAGCTTCCAAGTGCATGAACTTCTGAAGAATACTTAAGATAAACCATCCCACACTCCATGTATTCTCCAGCCCCTAAGAAACGAAAGCAAAAGAAAGCAGGATTATCTCTGAAAACTTTTAGGGGTATAATTTATAAATATATAAGTAGTATTCAGTTCCAAATGTTTATGTGAGAGCTGCTCTCCTCCACTAATCCTTGGGTGATGTGTCTAGCTTGCACTTTTCACTGTGTACTGAAATAGTAAGTGCATTCTGTTCTTTCTCCAGTAAGGACATTTATACAGTGATGAAACTGAGATGCTTCTGCCAACACTGATAATTTTGTAATTTTTGGCTCAAGCAATATAAACTTCTATTTCCCAGGAAAAGCAGTTTAAATGATAGTTTGGTTTTTTTTTTTCTGGTGAAATGATAGGGGAGTTCCCAAAGTTTTTTCCGCCTGTATATGTAAACTAAGGATTACAAAAGAAGAGAGGTAGCACCGCCCCAGTGAATGAACCATAATTTATTACTCAGTGTTACTCAGTACTCACTCATCCTTCTGTGAGCAGTGCCATGCTGGCCTCTCTGTTTCTGTACTATTGCCTGTACATGGCATCATCGAGCCTTATTCGTGTATTTGGGAAATTTGAAACTCCCATTCCCAGTTTTTACTTTTGCTACTGGCTTGGAAACAGCCTTATCACACAGACTGCTTCTGAGGTGTGCTCTTTTTGATAACGTGCATTAACATTTTATTCAAAGTTCTTTCATTGCAAATTCAAGAGCTATGTTTGATGCATAAATTGAAATGACAAAATATTTTATTTATGAAAAATACTTGATTTTTTTTCAGGATTTATGTGCCCCCAAACTGGGGTACATTCTTTTTTTTTTTTTTTTTTT
>VZTJ01004342.1:70587-95436 GCA_013397795.1 Orthonyx spaldingii | reverse complement strand
TTTTTTTTTTTTTTTTTGTTAAAATATTTGGCCTTTCAGATATCAACAAATTGCACGGAGTTCTGTTTTGACTAAAAGCAAACTCAGAATTGCTATAATATGCTTAGAAGACATCTCTAGAACAGAGCAGATCTTACCACTTCTGTTCCCACAGGTACAGATGGGGAAAGAAACCTCGCCACCATCTGGCTTTTCTCACTTGGACTTTCACATAAACCAAGAAAGCCTTATGCACAGAAGGGTAAATTTAGTTTCTCTAAATACAATTTTTTTAAAACCACATTTATTATTGTCTTTTTGAAAACTGCAACAAATTCATGTCAAAATTGACAGTTTACTCAACAATGGTAAAAACATGAGGTATTTTTCACTTTCTGATGGACTGCAGCTGCTTGACAATATTGCAACTTG
Organism: Orthonyx spaldingii; assembly: GCA_013397795.1. NCBI lineage: Eukaryota > Metazoa > Chordata > Aves > Passeriformes > Orthonychidae > Orthonyx > Orthonyx spaldingii. The sequence goes on along the minus strand of VZTJ01004342.1, from coordinate 95,025 downwards.
AATTTTGCTTTGCGCTCTTCTGCGTGCAGGTTGTGCTCTGCCTGCAGACACTGAACTCCCTTTATTTTGGCCTGAGAACTGCTCCTGCACTCTGATCTCCAGAACTGCGGAGCATTCTGCTGTTTGCCACTTCTGAGCTGGTTTACACAAACACTTGATGCCACTGAAGGTGTTACCCTTCCAAGCTCACAAACGTGAAAAAGCCAAGCAAAGGTTGTGGCAGTTAAAAATACACATCTGGGTAGTGCCCAGGGCTGCCTAAAGGAGTTTCAGCTCCATCAGCTTCCAGCAGTGTCACTGAGTGTGGCTACATCCCTCCACCCCCTCACCAAACCAGGTGAGCTCCACATCTGCCTCCCCTGCAGGGCTAAAACACATTCTGCTTAGATTTAAACCACCTGCCCAACTGTTGGTGTGATTTAGACATCAAGGAAAAAATTCTTTAGACATCAAGAAAAAACTCTTCACTTGAAAGAGTGATTGGGCACTGGAATCATCTGCCCAGGGAGGTGGTGGAGTCATCGTCCCTGAACGTGTTTTTGAAAAGACTGGACGTGGCACTCAGTGCCATGGTTTAGTTGATGAGGAGGTGTTGGGTCATAAGTTGGACTCGATGATCTCAAGGTTCTTTTCGAACCTGGTCCATTCAGTGATTCTGTGGGGTGTTTGACCCATCTCTGGCAGGAGGGTGGAACAGACAATCTCCAGCAGTCCCTTCCAGCCCCGGCTCTGATCTGCAATTCCTGCCCTGCTTGCTGGCCCTGGGCTCCCCAGGATGTTGCCTCAGGAGGTCTTTGTTGGTCAGCAGGCTTTAGACAGCTGTGGGTGCTGGTTTGTGCCAAATCCCATGTGTTTTAGGAAAATTGCTGGGGAGCACACAGGTACTCCTGTCAGCTGCCTGAGCAGAGGATGGGGTGTTTCTTCACAAGCAAGAACATCATATGCTCTGATATTTTCAAAATGAACAGCTGGTTTGAAATGAAATATCTCTCTATTGCTGGTTAATTTGTCAGACATGCTGTGATTTTGATGAATCAAATCCAAAGGCATTTTTACCCTGCCCCACACCACACTGTTTAGTTGGGCTCACAGTTTTGAGTGGACAGTTCATGCACTGTGGTGCCATGAAAAGCACCCACAAGAAGTGCTGCTGTGGGCCAGAAATTTTTTTAGACAGTGTAGGAGACAAATTGCAAGTCAAAATAAGGCATTTGAAATTGGGCTGTCAAAAGTGATTAAGGCTGGGGATTTTATTTACTTGCCTCCCACCCAGCAGGAAGAAGACAGTGGTTGCATTCTGTTGGCCCATCCTTCTCACAGGGGACAAATTTCTGACCTCTGACGAATGTTTTCTCCACCAGACATTCACAGAAATAAAACCTAAACAAGTAGGAGAATTTGTTTTATGCTTGATACTCTGAGACTGTGAAACAGGAAGCCAATGAGGGACAGATGCTGTGGACTGGAAGACAAGCCAAGGCTGTGGCTCATCAGCTTCAACTGGAGCTATGTCCCTTTGGTTCTGGGCACCAGGCTGAACTGGCAGCTCTTGCCCCAGCAGAGACAGCAGGTCCAGCTCTCCATTGCTACCTGCAATCCCATCCTGTGGAATTAAAGGTGATGTCCTGAAGCAGCAAAGCCTTAACCACTTAAAGGGCTGAATATCTATGGAGACTATCCCTGCTTATCCTTTTCCTGACACTATATGGGTTTATTTAAATATGTTTTGGTTTATAATGAGCCATATCATGTGGTTTGGGCTGAGCCAGTGCATGGAGCAGGGGAGTTCAGGCCTTGAGGGACTTAGTGTGCAGTGGGACTTCACAAAGAAAGCATCCCAGGGTGCCTCTGTTCCCATGGCGAGTTCCCAGGGGCTTTCTGCAGAGACAGGTGGTACAGGCCTGGGAGATGTTTCAGAAAAAGGCACCTCTTCAAGATTCAAGGCTAGCAGTTGGATTAAAAATGCAGTGTAAAGTCACTGCCCAGTCAACTTGTGAGGAATTTAGGAGAGCACAACTCCATTTTAGAAGAGTGCAGATTGCTGTACCCAGAGAGTTAAGGAATGTTTTTCACAAAAGCAGGCAAACTACTAAGATCCTTTCATTACATTTTTTTTTTCATTAAAATATATTTATTTTCTCTATTAAGACAAATCTTCCCCCAACACCTAAAATCCATCTTATAAGTGCCAGTTGGTTAATATATTGATGAAGGACTTATTAGTATATTTCTTTAAGCCTGTTGAGATATTTGCTTTTCCTGTTGGGAATCTTTTGAGTAGTATTACTCAAATCCCCAAAGTCAACTTTAACTCAGGGCAAGCCCCAAGAACAGAGCATAACACCAGAGAAGGGAACAACTAGGAAATAACATGATGATCTTTGGGCTTAATCCTGACCACCCACGAGAGCCTGTACCCATGGGACCTCTGTATTTCTCAAGCATTAGATGTCAGATATTAGGTGTTAGCCAATACCTTTGTTTGCAAAAGCAGTTAGAACTGTTTGAGCCCTGCCTTCACGGTGAAACTGGAGTCCTCATTCTTTCTTGCCAGCAACTGATCTGCAATTAAACCATCCCAGCTTGGGTTTGTTTTGTAAGTGTTGATTCCCAGCAGAGATGTAACTCCTTAGACACCTTTAACCCGAGGTAAAATGCAGTGGGTGGCGCAAATTCTGCTTGGTGAACTTCTCCGAAAGGAAAACCCAACACAGCCTCTGTTAAAAAGGATTCTCAGGAGACTTATATGGGAATGGCCATCCCAGGGCTCTGGCTCTGGAAATGTGCTGTGCTGTTGTAGAGGTTTGAGCAGTGTTAACTTCAGGTCTGGTCACACTGACCTCAGTTTTTATCAGTACTATAAATTGTTAAATTATCTGGCCAAAACATCTGGCCCCAATGTCCCAGGACAGCTGTGGCCAGAACTGGTCTCTCCCACTACCAGATTGGCAGGGACAGCTCACCTTTCCCAGCACAGCTGAGTGGGATTAGCCAGACCACCCCTCAAGAGGGTCTGTGTGTTCCACCCTCGCCCTCCCCTGCAGCCGCTGGACCAGGGCATCGTGCCAGTATTGCCTTGCAGAGGGCAGAGCTGCACAGCAGCTCATCGACCCCCCTGGATTGCTGCTCCTCTGCTTCCCTTTTCACTGCTCCCCGACCTGTGCATGCTCCTGGGCTGGACAGGGAGTTCAGTGCTACCAGAACAGGCTGCTCTACCCTTTCTCCCTAATCATATTTCCTGCTGCAGAACAAACCTGTGTAAGGGCATCCACAAACCCAGTGAGATCAAACCTCTTCCCAATTTCACTGGCCACTCAGTGCTGGGAAGGCCAACCAGTTCTTCCTTGGAGAGCACTCCTGCCAGCACATCTTCAGCACAGTGATGTAGAGCTGGAGAGCCAGCATCTTCCTCAGGATATGAGGTCTCAGTGAATCAGCTCAGATCCCACCAGTGTCACGTCTGCCTGTAGCTGCTTGGAGCAGTTTTTTCCATCTGCTGAGTTGCTGTCTGAAAGCAGCAATCATCTGGTCAGGACCTTGGTCAAAGCATATTTCACAGGAAATAACAATGGAGCGAGGTCTTTCCTTGATGAAGGAGCCCCATTCAATTTGAAAGGATCCAGGGGAAGCCAAGAATAAAATTTCTCATTGGATAAAATGTGTTTTACTTTCTGACACTTGTGTTTGTTTTTTGGGGGTTTTCCCCCAAAAATGATGAAGTCCAGTGGTCATCTGCTTATGGACACCTGTGTCCAGCTGAGATGTTGGTGTTAGTCCAGGATGTGCAGAGCTGCAGCAGGCACCACATTGTTCCCAGGTGATGGGAGCTGGGAGACCTGTGACCTCTGAGACCAGCCAGGATTGCCAAGGTTTTCCCACCCGCTGGACACAGAGCCCCCAGCCCCGACTGCAGTGAGCCCCTCCGTGCTGGGCTCTGCCTGTGGCACTGTCCCCGTGTCCCACAGCCAGGCAGGGCTCACTCAGAAATCAGCCAGAAGCACAAAGCTCTCAGGTCACACCAATCAAGGTTTTCCCAATCAGATCGCATCCTGTGAGGGGAAAGTCCCTTACACATCGTTGTGAGGCTGTTTACTACAGCCCCCGTGTGGAGCTGTGTTTGCTGCCTGGGAGGGGATGCTGAGCCTGACGTATGTGAGCACCCGGTCTCTGCCCTATTTCTTCATGTGCATCCTACACACAGAACACTCTCAGGCTGCCTGGTCAGATGCAGCTGATTGAAGCTTACTCTCTAGAAACAGGAACATATGCAGGACTTCTTTTTCCATTTTGCTGTTCCAGCTTTCTCTTTTTAAGAGCTAATAAGTATTTTGTCTTATACATTACCTGGCTTAAAGGAAAATCCCAAAGTGTGATGGTAAGCTATAACTACTTTATATTATGATTTTATTTTGTGTGTGTGAAACTCAGCATAGCTGTTCAGTTGTAGTGCAGGATATGGATTTATGCATACCGTAATTTGTACATAAATCTGAAAGAGTTTGCCAGCACCCCTTTATTTTTAAGTGGCACGGATGTTTGTGTTCTTGAAATAACTTTGGTTGCATCTGCTCAGAGTGCAGGGTGATGTTTAAATTGCAGATTTTCAGACAGGGGTGTGTGTGTGTGTCTGTGTTTACATCACAGTTGTGCCAATATGTATCTCATCCTTTCAAGCCATGTTCTGGCTGTTCTGAAATCTTTCCTGTGGTCGTTCCTAGCTTGAGTATCTTCCTATATTTTTCCTTTTATGGGAAGATTTAAAGAGCTTTTTTTATAATAAACTGTCTTTAGGCTTGTCCTAATCCAGCATTGGCTTGCTGGTAAGAGCTGTCAGCAGATACCATGCAAGGGCTGTGTGTCCTGGTCAAGCATTTATTCTGGGCTAACACTTCTCTCCTGGGGTGGGGAGGGTGTCAAAGATCTGCATCAGAAAAGAACAATTCCATTCAGCATTTTTGGACTGTCTTTTTTCTTTTCTTCTTTCTTATTTTTTTTAAAAATAATTTCTGCTCAGTTTGTTCACTGTCAGGCCAAACTGTACTTTTAATAAAACATTTCACAAAGCAGCTTTCAACACCAGTAAGTTGCTGATGTGAGCCATAAAGGCTCGGGCTGCTGTTTGCATTGGTGGTCCCGGGTCACCACACGGGACTGGGAAGGCACAGGAGAGCTGCCCAGCACTGCTGCCCCCTCAGACTTCAGGAAAACCACCTGCCCCCAGGGAAAATGTGATTTTACATGCCCAGGGTTGCAGCTCAGAGCTAAAGGACCAGTCTGTGAGGGTGACCTTGCCCTTTCTCCTGCCTGTGCCACCTGCCCTGCTCAGGCACTGACCCCTCTGGAGCTGGCTGCCAGATCCTGCTCATGGCAGCAAAGGCAGGATTAGACTCTGGCTGCAAGGTGCCTCCAGGGCTCCCTGGCTGAATTGTTATTGGGAAGGACCCCTTCTCCCAGCCAGCCTCCGGGGTGCCTGGCTGTCCTGGTGTCCCTGTGGGATGTTCTTTTCCTGCATGTGGCCCCGGCAGTGACTGTGGGGGTGATGGCTGCTCAGTCTCTGGCAGATCCTGCCCTGCCCATGGCACCAGCAGTGCTCCATCCCCACTGGAGACGAAGGTAGGAAGCAAAAATGAAGAGACTGGGAATTGCCAGATCCCCTGGCAGCCCAGGTCAGGGCGTTCAGCTGTACAGAATATCTGTTTTCTCACTTCTTAGCCCCATTGCACAGCGACTGCACCAGAACACCTCTATAAACTCTCTGGTGCAAGACATTGGATGGAGTTTAAAGGAGAAGGAAAGGGAAATTTATTTTGCTTATCCCAAGGACTTGGAGGCTTGTGGAGGACAAATCAGTGTTAAAAAGCAAGGCAGAGAAGCAGAAGCCAGGAGGTTATTCTCACTTTAGGGTGGTCTGAATGGAGCATTGGCTCCCTTTGCTGTCTGTGCCAGAGCCATCAGAGGCTGCATGTCAGGAATGCTGCTTTGCCCACCATCCACCCTCTCAGGGCCACCCTGCAGAGCTGCCTTGTTGCCAGCCTTGCCCTCACAGTTACTGTGACAGCACTTCATGTGAAATGTGTCTGCCTTAATAACAACCCTCAACCTCTTTTTTTATCTATCTGTCTCATTCCAGAGCAACATGAAAACAAGATTGGAAGTACTGACCACTGGGGGTAATTACATTTACCACAAAAGTAATTACTTTTGGGGGCAAAGGCTGCTGGGATAAAACTGGTACAAGGCAGGGCAGGTGGCCAGGGGAGATGGCGCAATATTTCAGCAGGATAGACTGGAGGGAGGCTGGGTGGGACCTGGGCATTCATCACAGGCAAAGTGAGCATGGCCCTGGCAGGACAGTCCCAGTGATTTGTCAGCCCCTGCCAGGATTTAGCACTGAAGAAGGGATTGAAGGCCTGGCTGCCGTCGGCCACCTCGCTCTGGGGGCAGAACTGCTCTCATGGAAAGGCCCCATGCTCTTGGCACGGGGCTGCACTCAGGTTTTCAGCAGCCAGCCTGGGAGCTCGCTCCAGTAACTGCAGCTCAGACTGCGTTCAGGACTGCACTAAGATTTAAGACTTCTGCCTTTCCAGGTAAACTCAGTTTTGAAGCTGGGCTCAAAGCCATGTGGTGGGAAGGTTTTGGTCTTTCCTAAGGCAGCCTCTGGCCAAATGGGGGACCAGTTGTGTCCACCTGGCCCCTCAGCAAGCTGGTGGATTTGGTGGGAGGAAGCAAATGGAGGGTGTTTTCTACCTCTTAATGAACACCTCTGTGGTCAGAGCCGGGTGCCCAGGAGGCTGTGGTTGACTCCTGCCCAACCTGCAGGACAGGCAGGGGGAGATGGTGTGGGTGAGAAGAATTTGTCTTTGGATGTCTTCATGTTCTCTGCTCCAGTGGGGCTCAGTCTGTTGGGTACAAGGTGTTATTGCTGTCTGCTCTTGCCTGAAGAGCAGAAAGTGGTCCTGGAGCAACCCTGGGCTTCCCTGCACGGGGCCAGCAGCTCCCCCTCACTCCGGGCAGCGCAGATCTGAGTCTGCAGATAGGGAGGAACAGGAGCAACAGGGGAAATGGCACCTTCCTGGGAGCAGGGATGTACAGACCTTGCCCATAAGCCTTGTATCCCCTGGCAGAGCCTGCTGTAGCCTCAGGACCCCCCTGCACCCAGCGCTGATGGTGCTGGCACCAGCCAGGTCTGCCAAGAACTGCTGTGTGGCAGAGCTCTGTCTGGTACAGTGGCTCTTTGTGCCCCCCACTCCTTCTGGGAGCTGTGGCAGAGCCTTTCTGTTCTGTAGATAATTTTAGCTTCTTTTACATCTCCCTCGGGATGTATTTGTGGCCTGTTGCAGTCGTTGCTCTGCCAGATTTGTGTCTTCATTTCAGTTCTTTCTGTAATGCTCTGGTGAATTTAGCAGCAGAATTTGGGCTCTGGCATTCCTGGCTGAGCTCCTATTCCCCTTCCAGCATCTCCCCAGCCTGCCCTGCACACCCCCAGCCCCTGGAGCCCTTTTTTCCTGCAGGCTGGTTCCCAGGCACTGCTACACACATTGGTCGGTGCTGTCTAATTCCTCAGCATGCTTTGTAACTCTTTTGTACAAGAGTTTTACATGCACTGGTGTTCCAGGGTACAGTCACCAAGTCCTTTATTAAACCTGACACTGTGCCATGACAAGAACTAAATTATTCTCATGGTCTCTGCTAAACCCCCAGCCTAAGCCCAGCTGCATCACAGGGAGAGTCAAAGTCCTTGTTTGAGCAAAGGGTACGTGCAGGCTGTGGAAGAAATTGCTCCACAAGCAAAAGATGACTCAGTGTGAAGACAGGAGCCAGCAGGTTGTGGATACTTTGGTCAGGGTGTGCTCCCAAGGTAGCAGACACAGCACACAGAAACCACTTCGTCAGGAATTGCAGGAGACTGATGATGGATTTGTGCCTTGTAGGCAGTGGGGAGGCTGCCATGGAGTCATCTGTGAGGCAGAGGGGTGTGTGACATTTGGGTTTGGGCTGGACGGGTCTTTCTGGGAACAACACTGCTTAGAGAAAGCAAAGATTTCAGCAGAGCCAGCTCCGCAGCAGCTGCCTTGTTGGCTCACATGATATAGGCACATTCAGGCAGCTGCTGTCCCTTCTTGGGATACAGCCTAAGCCAGGATAGTAGCCATCAGTAAAGGAATATGGAAAACTGAGGTCTCCACTCACCCGAAAAGTAAATATTGACACTGGGCATTGCTAGAGAGTCTGGATTCCTTCCATCATTTCCTGAAATCCCATAACAGCCGTAAGTGCTTAATTTATTGATGCAAAGAAGGGATTTCTTTTCTTGCAACACTCAGTCAGTCGCCAATGCCCCGTGCTCCTTTTCCTAGCACTTGTCCTTGTGGTGACATCCCCTTTCCAATGCAATCCATAACATGGTGCTGGAGGCCACAGATCTGCCTGGAATTACTGAGTCCTTTATCCCAGCACCTTGGAAAGAGCTTGTTTAATGTAAATTCTGTAAAAGAGACTGACTTCCCTGAAACATGAGGCAGTTAAGAGGCTTTTACAAATCATCCATTTTTCATGCTACTGGCAATTTCAAAACTATCCCTTTGGATCAGATGAAACACACTATTTCATACCAAATGGTCTGTTCATAGCTGGAGCCTTTCAGTTTTTTATTTTGGTGATTAGAAAGCTCCTTCAAAACATGGAGGTTGCAGAGTTGAAAGCTTTTATTTTAAGCTATCGCATCCCAATATTTTAATCTAGGTTTACAATGGATTGCTTGACAGAACCAATTTAGCACAAATGAGATTAATATATCAAATATATTTTAACCAAAAAGGATTTAGGCCGTTTTTTATATTTAGCTCCATTAATGATCTTTGCCAACTGCTTTGCCATTTGCAATGAACTATTTCAGCAATCATGCTGCTGTTCCTTTATTTCCTCAAACAGAAGCAGATTTTTACAGAAGGGCTTTTTAATTTCTGCGTGCAGCTGCATATCTCTCATAGTCCAAGCACCCAGCTCAGGGGATTCTAGGCTCTTGAAATCTCTTATTCTTCACAAGTTTGCATTCCCTCGGCTTTAGTGCTTTTATGAGTCTTGCCCCCACAGAGCTGCTGAGAGGCTCTGGGAGCTGACTAGGCTCCGGGAGATGAGGAGGAAGCTCCTGTGAGCTGTTCCTGAGCACACAGTGACTCCAGGAGTCAGTCACCCAGCTGACAAATCCTAAAAAATCTCATTCATCAGCAAACAGAGGAGTCAACTTCCAAATACTGTTGCAACAGGGCAGGCAGGCAATCAAAGGGGAAACAATCCCTGTGGTTTTGCTCATTGCTGGGCTCAGAGGAGTTTTGCTGCTGGTACCAGGGGCCTCCAAGCAACGGTGGGGACACAGGGGACACAGGCAGGGGCCGAGCCCAGCCAGCAGTGATGCCACCAGGCTCAGCTCAGTGCACAGAGCTTTGGCAGGGCACCCTCCCAGCTGGGTGCCGGGCTCGCTGGTGAGCCAGAGCTGGTCTGGTTTGATTTACGTCTTCTTCCATGAGTTTGTCATCGCCTTATGATGGAATTTTTTTCGACTTAATCTCATTTACAGAACAGTTAATCATACACAAATCACCTGCTCTGACCTCGAGGCCCTGAGGCTCTGGGCCAGCACACGCAGGGATTGTCCCTGCCTGTCCCACAGGGAATGACTGTCCCCGCCTGTCCCACAGCTCACTGGGACACTGCTCACAGCTGCAGCTGGAGAGGTTTGCACCAGCCAAGGTCAGAGCACATGACCTGTGCAGAGCAGTGTCCTGGGCCCCTGATGTCTCTGCCACCCAAGGGCAGTGCCTCCCCTCAGCTTGGCTGGGATGGGGCACGGATCCTCTCCAGTGTGCCCTCAGCCCAGATCCTCCAGGGCCAGCTTGGGGGTGGCACTGCCAGGGGAGGAACACAGCAGGAAAAGGAGAAGGGCACAAGGAGAGGCAGAGAAAAGCACCTGGAGTTTGCCAAGGGAGTTGTTTTGGGCAGCGGGGTGGCTGGGAGAAGCTGGACCAGCAGGTACTGCTCAGCACAGACCTGCACTCCCTGCTCCTTCCCAGCCTCTCCAGTGCTGCTCGCTCTGTAGTGGCGCTCTATTGCTACAAATTGTTACAAAGCATTTTTTTCTAACCCAATTTTCTCAGAAACTGACCCAGTTCTAGCACTCGGGAACTGGCATTCTGTCTACTGGCAAATGTTTCCTATTTGTTTCAGACAATGTGTCCAGTGTGACCTTTTCTGCTCAAATAGCTTACACAATGAGAATACATGAATTTTAAATTCTACTCTTGCATAACCCTCAAAGCAGGGCCATACATTTACCAGCAGCAAGGGACTTTTTTCCCCATCCTCTTCAGAAAGAAGGAAGAGCCAGCACTGCACAATTTCAGTGGAGGGACAACTCACCCATAGCCCCCTTGCCCCCAAAATTCACAGGGTTCTCAACGTGACAGTGTTAGCACAACACATTTCTGCATGTCTTCCCACATGCACACAGAGAAACGGAGAAGACACCTGGCAGTTGGAAAGGAGCCTCATCCTGCCTTTGCTGTCCCAAGACATTCCCAGTAACTACCCCTGGGAAGTGATAACACATTCCTTTGGGCCTCAAACCAAACAGCGATACCATAAGTCTTATACAGGTGCTTGGAGGACAATTTTCTTCCTAACAAGAAGCACCCCTTCAGTTCCTGATGCCATTTCTCATGTTCTTTGTATGACCCAGCTCTTTCTCAATACACCAAAATTTGGCCAAGGGAAGAGTCAAGCTCAGCCACAGCCCATTGCTTCTCAGGGCGAGTGCACCACAGCTCTGCTGTTCCTGAAACACCCCCATTGTCCCTCCCGGAGGGGAGTTGCTGCAGTCAAAGTCCTTCAGCTCACACGAGGCCACAGGGCCATGACTGACTCATGTATGACTGGCCATGACCTCGAATGACCCTTAGCACAGCAGCAGGAACCATCAGATGCTGTTTCAGCAAGATGTGTTCTGTAATAGATTTCTCACCTGGGGTAACACAGGTGTGGTTGAAGCACTGCTCCTTGCAAAGTTCTCCTGGCTGGGGCAAGGGAGGGCTTGCAGGGTGACACAGGAAAGGAGGGATGAAGTAAATGGTGACAGGCAAGGCTATACAAGGCTCATGGCTGATGTGCCTGGCCACAGCAGAGGGGAGAGGGGAGGGATAATTCACTGCATTTCCTGCAGAGCCCCAAGAGCCAGGAGAGGCTGGATTTGCTTCAGAGCCAGCAAGCTTATGGGAAGGCTCTGTGATGGGTCACACTGGGGATGGTTCTGGGGATCCCCAGGGGAGCTGTTGCTCTGCCAGCTTTGTGTCTTCATTTCAGTTCTTTCTGTAATGCCCTGGTGCATTTAGTGGCAGAATTTGGACTCTGGCATTCCAGGCTGTGCTCCTGTTGCCCTTCCAGCATCCCCTCAGCCTGCCCTGCACACCCCCAGCCACCAGCCACGAGGTGCTGCATGGGGCTGCAGTGAGCCCTGGAGCTGTGGCTGCCAGCTGCTGGGGACAGCCGAGTGTCACTGCCGCTGCAAAGGGCCCCAGCAGCCTCCAGCAGACAGCCTGCACTGCTTCTGCCATTTGGTTTTCATCTTAATGAATCACTTCAGTATTTCAAACATACCTTTGACCCACTTGAGCACATAACAGCAACAATTAACACCAGCACCTCATAAATCCCAGCAATGTTCCAACTGGTGCTTAAGAAAGCCACTGGCTGGGTGGCCAATGCCATTACATTGCAGTTTGACATCTGATCCCTGGGGAGAACAGAGAGGAGCCTTTAAAAACCACAAGATTTCTGTGAAATACAAAGCTTTGAGCAGAGCAGCCATGAAGCTGCTGGAGCCCCACACTTCAGAAGCAGATGGGCTCCCGTGCACTTAGAGGTCCAGGTAAGAGCACTTTGATGGTTTTAAATCTCTCTGTGAAAGCCTTTGTTTATTTTTACTTGCCTTGTGCAATCACATGAATATATTCAAGTAGTGTAGTGGAAATGAAAAGAGCTCTCTATGCTAACATGCACACACAGCCCTCGGATGCTGCTGCTTCTCCCAGCCCTGTAAGCCAGCTCTCCTTGCCACTGCAGTCAGATTCCCTGGACCTTTCTGAAACAGACTCACTGCCTACAGCCAGGTTTGTACTGACACATGTTTTATGCTGTGTTTGATAGGTTAAGAAGTAATTCCCATAATTTCTTCTGCCCACACCTTCTCATTTCACAGTGAAACAGAAAAATTATTGGCATTGCTGTAATAATAATACTTATATAATAACTATACTTACGTGATGGATTTATGTGATGTAATAATTATAATTATGTGATGGACTGGGGGAATTTGGTATTAATTTAGATTGAAAATTAGCAGTTAAAATTGTTGTGTATTTTTAGTTGCTGCTTGTGTTGCCAGCCAGAATTTCTGGTTTATTTTAACCACATACAGATAGCCTGGCCAGCACAACCTGTCTCCTCCTCCGCCTCCCCTGAGTCACTTTTCCCAGTGATGAGGGGGGTTTGTTGTCTCCAATCCTCAGATTTCTAAAGATCCCTCTGACTTGAAGTTCTGTCATTCAGCAGAGCCCCAATTTCATGTTGCTGCATGGTGGCTGTGGGTACTGAGGAGGAAGCAGCTGTGCCAGAGTCTGACCTGGGATTTCACCTGCTTAAGCCAAGCTTCCGTGGTCAATACAAAGCGAGTTTGTTTTATGAATAGATCTCAGCGATAAATTGCACACTCACATTGAGGTTGCCAAGTTCTTACTCACGTGGAGCTCAAGCAGTGGCCTCAAGGTTCCAGGAAGGTTAATGTCTATATCTATACCTGTTTATACACCTAGATCTGGATCTGTATCTAATCTATATACCTCTCTCTTCCTCCATCTCTATCTAATCTATACCTACACCTCTATCTATATGAAAAAAATTAAAACCTTATCAGAATCCTTGTGCTTTCTGGCATAGGGAAGCATGCTGAGCTGGGGTGTCTGTAGGCAGTCATCCCTAACCACCTTCAGCATGAAATCTGAAGGAAGGAGTAGCTCCCTCCCTGGAAACTCTGCTCCTCTCTCTCTCAGTCCCCATCTCCCCTCCAGCAGACCTGCACAGGAATAGAAATTTGTCCCCTTCAAATATTGCCATGACAACTAAGAAGAATCCTCACAAGCATTCCTGCCAAGTCCTGAAACAGGAAAGGCAAAAGGTGGTGATAATTGCATAAGATGTGTCTGTTTATTGGATAAGGCAAGGCTCAGGCATTCTGGTTTTAGTTGTTTTTTAATGAAAGTATCATTGGTCCAAGGCACTTCCTGTGGCAGGGGTTGAGTCACTTCCACAGAAGACCGTGAGACAGAGGGCTGGTGATTGAAGTACCGCCTCACACACTTCTGGAGAGTGTACTTGGCTGGCCAGAAACGATTTCAAGTGAAGCCATGTGTGGCCATCACCAAAAGTTACAAAGAGAAGTCCTCTGGGAAATGATTAATCAGCCTTGGCAGATGAATAAAACCATGCTTATTGTCAGTGCTGTGACCTGCAGAGGGAATACCAGGGCCCCACGGTAATGCTGAAGCCTTTGAACTCTGCTGTGTCTCCGCAGTCCCCTCACACCCGTGGCTGCAGGACTGCTCTTCTGACCAGGACCAGTGCAGCCCCTGACCTCTGATGGCTCCCTGGAGGCTTCCCGTGCTCCCCGTGGCTCTGCTGTGGGGCTGGGTGCTGGCCTGCTCCTCCTCCTCCTCCTCCTCCTCCTCCCCCATCACAGGTAAAACCCGGCGTGCTCTGTGTGCCACTGCCTAATGCCTGCTTTGTGTGAGCCTGGGCTCTTTGTGGAGTTTGTCCTTCAACCAGAGCTTGTGTGTGTGTGTATTGCTGTGTGAGTGGCTGGTTTGTAAACCTGTAATCCATTGTCTGAATAGGTTATGTGTTTAGTGGATATTTTTCTGAGTGAATTTGAAAGAAGAAACTGCCTTTGGTGCACAGCAAATACATTGTTTGATAGAGAGTTGTCAAATGTAAACACTGCTTGAATATAAAAATGCTCCTGATCGTGGTCCCAGGCAGCCAGGCTGTGCTAGGTGTAAGAAACACAAGGCTTATTTGTACTTGGAGGAAAATGCTTCTAAGAGCATCCTGTTGTGCAAGCCATCCCTCACTGCAGTGGCACTTCAAGCACCCTTTGCTAAAAGCCCTCGAGCACCTCTGCTGCACTGCCCCTGCCGGCTCTTTTGGCTCCTGGCAGCCAGCCCTTTGCACCCAAGGGATGGTGAGCAGGTCTGGCCCTCTCTGCTGTAACCAGGACATGGTGCAGAGGTGAGAACGTGCCCAGGAGGGCAGTGAGAGCCTCACTGTCCTGCCAGCCAGCAGGCACAGAAAGTTGCCAGCAAAGCCACTGCTGCCACGCTGAGCAAAGCACGCTGCCTTGAGATGGGTTCCAGAAACAATAAAAACATCACCTCTACCTCTCTGAGCAGCACAGGGAAGGGCAGACATGGAGGGGGGACATATGAGGGGACACCTGGCAGGCTGTCATTTTTCCACTGGCAAAATAGGTGGAAAAATCGCAAACCCCACCTGCTGCTTGCACCACCTCAGAGGGCAGGGTGTGGACAGAGGTGGTGGGGGCAGCTGGGGACAAGCAGGGGTTTGTCACCACCAAAGCAGTGATGTTGGTGGGAGCAGCCAGGAGGGGTGGCCGTGAGGGCTGTGGCTGTCTCACAGCCAGCTCAGAATTACCTGACTCACCACCACAAACATCAGGGGGAGAAGCTGTTAATTTGGTTTTATACAAGAAACATCCAGGAGACGCTTTCCTTCAAGACTGAATGATGGAATAGATCATTTCTAGTCCTGTGTTCTTATGAGTGATGTCAGTGAGACTGGTAATGTATTATTGTGAGAATGAGAAACTGCAAGAGGCAGTGCTGACATTTAAAAAACAATAAAATCCCAGAATGCAAGCAACATTCCCAAAATAATCTTTTCTATTCCCGCTGAAATCCAGTCAACATTTATTTTGCAAGAATTGCTGTTTACAATTACAATTGTTTTGAAAAAATACTGCTGTTTTGCTCAAGCTCAGGATGTAAATAAATTTCAGAGCATTCTCATATCCAGTCAGAAATTCCATTTCTGACCAATCCAATCCTCTCCTTGTTGTGCAGGGCTCTGTCCCATTGTCCCTGGAGCTGGAGCAAGCTCACTACCATTCCTGGAACCCAGGCTGCATCCACAGGACTCACAGCTGGTGGGAGGGAGAGTGTTCTGCTTTTTACACAGAAAAATACATAAAATCCAATTTTTCTCTGAATCATTATAGTCTATTATTCCTTGCTTCAGTATCATCCTAAATAGATCTCCTACTTCGCCATCTAATGTAGCAACAAATCTCCAATGGAGCTTCACATACTGGGAAAAGTGGGATTTTCAAACTGCTGCCTGGAGCATGTTTCATTTGGGAAAATTTCTGTAAAAGAAACAAATCCTCCAGCGATGTAGCCTGCAAACTTTCCAGGGAGCACATTAAAGCTGGATTTATGTCACCATCTTCCACTGAAAAATATTCTCAGGGTCTGCTTTCACAATGGATTTATTAAAATAATAAAAGACAAAGATGGTGTAAATCTTGTTGAAGACACGAAAAAGATGCTAGAAAAGCCAGTGATCTGGAGGCCAGATTCAAAGGGAGAATGGTGGTAATGCTGGACTGACACTGCCAGGAAATAAAGTGTATCATGCAATGAATATGTAGAGACCAAATGGATAATCTCACCTCTAGACAGTGGAGGTAAGTGACCTCGGATGTTAACAAAAATTGACTTTGTTTCAGATAATAAAACTGGGCAGCCAAACAGCTTTTGTCATGTGAATGACAACTCCATACAGAGCTGGACCTTCAGGACACGTCTTAGTGTGGAATTCATCCATATTTGCTTATTTATTAACATATATCAGCACCTTACAATACATTAACGAAAGCCAGATCAACTGCAAAGGCACATTTTTGTACAGCTGATAGATGGCCAAAATAAGAATTATTCTAATTCTCTACTTTTTGCCTTTTATTTTTCCTGTTTTCTTTTCCCTGTTAATCTTTAATATACTTGGAAGGAATATTTAAAGCAATGTGGGTGATTTGTGTCTGTTATGGTAAAGGAATGTAAATCTCCCTGAGAGCATGCTTTGATCTGTGATCCTGTGGTGGTGTATGTGCTGAACATAATGTTTGCAGAGATAATTGTCCTGAAGGTTGGTAAATATCATGAGCTGAAGGTAAGCAAATATAGGACATGAAAAGTCATCCCAGGACAGCAGTTTTGCTTAAAAGGTCTTGAAAAAGAGTGTCAAAAAGTGGCATTCTATGTGCCTTTTCAATGATCCTCGATTTTTTTTTCTGAGCACCAGCAAAAACTGTTTTTTTGGGGGTGGGCAGGAGCAGAGCTTGTGTGTGTTTTTGAGAACAGGGTATTAAACATCCAGGGCTGCAGCCAGCAGCACTTTCCTCCACATCCAGCAGCTGCATTTCAACAAATCATATCAACATATCATATCAACAAATGTCACAAGTGCTTTCTGTTTGTTTTTCTCACTTTGGCACTCTGTTTTACCCTCTGCTTTGTTTTGAATGTAGTTGCTCCCCCGCGAGACCTGCGGATCACTGACCCTGGGCTCTTGGGCTCCCTCGACGTCGAGTGGAAGCCTCCGCCCCACGCCCAGACCTTCAACGAGTGCACAGTGAAATACAAGTTTGAGCACCGCAGCACTGGGGACAGAGACTGGAAGGTAAGGCAAAGCATGAACTGATCCTCCCAAACCAGACCTATGGTTCTGCCTTTCCTTCCTGCACAGGTTCATGTTTGCATCTCAAGGAGGAGTGGAACCAAAGCTGTTCCAGTTTTCCATGAAAAACCAGACTGTTTCAATGGTTTGAATCTTTTGCCAAATGGGAATGTGTTTTGAAATGTAACAGCAGCAGAAGACAGGGAAGGGGTTATTTCTGTCGGAGGGCTGGATGTTTGCTGCCCAAAATAATCCAGTAACATTCCTCATTGTAAAAGGCATTACACATTTCTAAAGCATCTTTACGGGGTCTGAACTGAAACTCAGTGTGAACAGATCCTTAGGGATGCAGAGTGGTGAACAAATAAAAGTTACATTTCATTAATTATCCTAATGCTCTAACATTCCCTCTATCCAGAAGTCTGTTTCTAATTACCATTTACTTATCTCTTTTAGATATGGTTGATTCTAACTCAGCTCTGTGATAAAATTGTCAGCTGTCTCTCACTGATGTGCAGCAGGGCAGTAGCTGGCACAGCAGGGGAAGGGTTGTTGAAATATATTTTGTGAGTGCTTAGAAGATGAAAGCTGCTACAGGGTTAGGAAGGTAAATGGAATGAGGAGAGGAGAACCCCAGCAGCGGGAGCTATTTGGTTGGCACAAGGTACTGAGGAACACATGAAAAATATGCTGAGGATTTCCCCCAACAACCTAAAATACAGATTGGAATCCTGAAAGAAAAAGGGATTTTTTGCACAATCCTAAGGCAGGAGCGCTAGAGGGCCTGCCAGCTGAAGAGACCAGGAAGAGAGAAGGAGCCATCAATCAGGCTGGCAGTGCTGTGGAGCCCAGCTTCTTGTTGGAACATCTGCTTCACCCAACTGAGGCAGCAAAGCCAAGGCTGCCAGGCTCTGCTCAGCCACCACAGAAATGGGGTTTGGCCCAGCCATCCCATGGGAGCCTGCAGCGGTGGAAAATCCAGTTTCAGCCATGGATTGCAATTGCAAGGGCAAGGAAAGGGGCTCTTGGACCTGAAGCTGGTCACGATGCACCTCACGCTCCCAGCTGTGCAGCAGCGTGTGGCTGTGCAGATTCCTCCAGGATGATTTTATCTGCAATTTTAACTGCAGTTTCAAAAAACACATCAGAATTCCTGAAATCATGAGTAATAAAAGTTTCTTATATGAGGCAGATGTACAGACCAGAATAAAATCACCTCTGATACCTTGCCAAAACCTTGTCCTCAGACAAGGTCATGAAGAACAGTCAGCCTGAAGAAAATCCACGGGACATCAGCAGAAGAAAACATCATTGGTATCTGTTAGAAACACCTGGCTCAACAGGGCTCCTACACGTGGGGAGTGCTGAGGACAGCCTGGCTGTGGGCTGTGCCATTGCTGTTCCCACTGCAGCACACGGATGCATTTCATGGCACAGATGCATTTTATGGCACAGATGCATTTTAGGGCACGTTACTTCTGTCCTACTTGGGCTAATGCGACGCTTCTTCTCATCATTTATTGTGAACCCTGTCAACTTCGTTTTCCTTGCATTAAGTGAAGGGGAGTAAGGCTGAGGGGGAAAAACCAGAAAAACCTTCAAAGGGGATGCTCAGAAAGTCCCACAAAAGGAGAAGCTCAGTGGTACTCAGTGGTGGGTGAGCCCATCCTGCACTGCCTGGCTGCTGGCCCACACTTCCAGGGTGTGGTTGTGCTTCCCACAGGAACCAGCGTTACAAGACTCATTGCTCCTTCTGTTTCTGATTATCTCACACCACAAACAAATTCCTTTTATCTGGATTTGTGGTGGTATCCACCTCAGGTCTGCCGCAGTGCTCCTTGCTGCTGGGAGTCCCATTAATCAGCCTGCTCTGCCTTGTCATTGCTGTGTCCTGTGGGGTGAAGGGACTCAAAGCCAGCGAGGCTGGGCACAGCTGGTGTAAATTAGTGCTAGAGGAGCACTGGGCAAGGGAGGGAGGACAGAAATGGAAAGAGACAATAAAGCACAAAAATGAGACTATTTGCAGCTAGAGCAAGAGCAAGGGTACCTAATTCTGCAGCCCACTTAGCGACAGAAGAGGTGCCTAAAAAGTCTGTCTTTCAACCAGGTTATTTTTACTAGGAAGCTAAAATTCAGAGTTGGATTTGACCTCAGCAGGACTGCGGAAGTGAGGCTGCAGACACTGCTCAAAGGACGTTGTACGGATGACGTGGAGGTGCACAGTGACTGGATTTATGCTGCCTTCCAGGTCCCACCACAAGGTTAGGAGCAGCCTGTGGTACCTGGGGCAGTTTTATACTTTGCATGAGCCTGTTGCATGAACCAATGCTGGCTTGAGGGTTCCTGCAGCATAAGTCATTGCAGGGCTTGCTGAGGTGTAAGACACCAGAGCAGCTCTGCTACCAAAGGCTGTGGCTGTGGTTACTCCATACTTGGGGCTCATTTCCCTCTGCCTGTGCTCAAGCTCTGTTCAGCTGCCCTGCAAGAGCTCCACTGCTAAAGCAAAAGGTCAGTTAAGCACCTTTCTGCTCTAAGATGGACTTGCTTTTATGAGAAACAGAGTACTTGGCAGTAAAACTAATAATGTTGACTGGCCATCTTTTCCTTTCTTTTCTTCTCTTTTCATTTTCTATCTTTCAACTGCAGCACACTGTTCAAAGACATAAAATGATACTTTTGCTTGGTCTGACTTGTACATTATTAAATAGTGGTTATTTCCTTCTCATTTGACAGGAAAACTGGAATCAGAGGTTCAGAATTTCTACTGCATCTATCATGACTGGGAATACCTAAAGTGCACCTGGCAGCCAGGTCACCTCACACCTCGTGGAGTACATTACGAGCTATATTATTGGTATGTAACAGCAAAATGGGAAAGCATCCAGGCAGCAATCAAGTAAACCACTCAGAGTACAAAAATGCCACAGTAAATACGTTTTTATGGCTGGCAGTGCTACTACCCAACTCATCATGAATGAGCTGAAATAATGTCCCAAGCAACACATGCCTTCTAGCAAGAAAACACCAAATCCTTTCTTACTTTCTTAAAATCACGCTTTTGCTGACCTTTGCCAGGAAATGTCTTCTCACTTCCTCCTTACCTTTTATTCATCCCCTGAGGTGTTTTCTGCATGCTGTCCACCATAAAGACTTGTGCTTTCTCCTTGCTGAACACACCTGGATAGTTGTGGCTGCACATTTCCCATGATCACAGTGCATATATCTCAATAGGACAGGATTTAGCACGAGGCTGCCAAGCTCGGTGAACCCTAGACACAGAGTGGAGCTTCTCAGCAACTCAGAGTTTTAGTGTTTAAGTACATTTTCATAGCCTCAGCACATCTCATACAAACAAACATGCTGCCACAATATAAAAATAATACATATTTCTCAGCTATTTCTTTTAAACTGGTGCCCAAATTCTGTTCTGCAGGAAAAACATAGCTAGAATTAGTGGTTCGGGACAAAGTAAATACTGTGTTTGTGCTTCAGCTCCTATGATATTATGGAAACGATAACTTAGCTTGGATTCAATGCTACTGGGCTATGTGTAGAAAAGCATAGCTGCATTTTAAGGAGTTTCCATGTAACTCTTGGAAATAGTCTTCAAAGCAGAAGCACTGATTCAAAACCATTCTGCTAACTGCTAAAATCTGCTTGAAGGAAACCATGGAAATGCATGATTCATGCCTAAAAGGAAAACAAACACTAAAAAAACCCCACCTTTATTTAATTACCTGCAATAAAACCAGGCATTTGGATCTGGGTCCCATTTTATCACAAGATTGGGTGGACCCCATGGCATCCTTTGATCCCCATGAGCAAATTTTTGTAGTACTAGAACATGAAGTTTTTGCCCCAAATATAATGTGCTGTGCAGGAAGACTTTCATTAGGTCTGGTCCAACAGAGGCCGGGTTCAGCCCTGCCTCGAGGGCATAAACCAGCAGGAGTCTTAAAGGGTAATAAGAAACACCAGTCAGTATTTCCAGGATGGATTCAGCAGCTCAGCATTGGGGAGTGGCCCCCAAAGGCAGAAGGGACGGGGTTTTGGTTGCACCTCAGGTAATTAATAACCAGCAAACCCCTTCCGAGCTCCCACCCCGAGTCTCCATGTGCCCATGCAGAGCCAAGGGACCTACCTGCAATCAGCCAGAGCAGCTCAGCAGCACTCAGCACATTCATGGTGCACATCACCTGCCTAAAGCCACCTCACTTGGTCTTGGGAGGGGACATTTCTGCAGCTCCAAAGTCAGAGAGTTTCTGGCTGGTGGTACAGGAAGGGCCCTAGGGGAGGATGACTGTCTCCATGAGTAGATGCCAGAGCATTTCCTGGTTCCAGTCACACAGTGGCACCTCTTGTGCTCCAGGAATGGGCTTGGGGAGAGCCTGACACAGCCTACAAACCAACCTGGGAAGCTGTCTGTGCATGTTAATTTGTTTTTTTTTCCTCCTCTCCACACTTTTGCCATAGCAGGAGTCCAGGTGACTGATCCACAGCACTGTGCTTTGGACAAAGGGTGGGGCAATACTCAAGGCTTAGGTCCAATCTTAAAAGAAAAGTCTTACTGAGTAGTAACTGGCTTTGGTTACTTTTTCTGTCTCTTTCTCTGAACACTGCTAGGTACGAGGGGCTGGGCCACGCAGTACAGTGCGATCACTACATCCAGGAGCACGGGATAAACGTCGGCTGCGTGCTGCAAAACATCAGTCAGGCAGAATACCAGGATCTGAACATTTGTGTCAATGGTTCGGCAGCAGCCACTCTGCTACAGCCACTATACACCACCCTTCACCTTCACAACCTCGGTAATGATGGCAGGGGAGCAGCAGGCGACCCACATGGCCACCACACACCCCAGGCTCACCTCCTGCATTAGGGGTCTCAAATGAATGAGTGCATTGCCCCCAGGAAAGGGGCTGTGGCATGTGCCAAGCAGGGCTTTAGTTTCCAGGAGTGTTTGCAGGCAAGAAACACCACTCAGCACAACCCTGGAGGGTGAGTGGGTGCCTTCAAGCGCTGCATTTGGCAGCTGAACAACTCAGGACATAAACGGCCTGCTGGGCAAATGCCAGGGCAGCTATGGGGTTTTGGGCTACAGCAGCAGAGTCACAGAGATATCTTATTTTACTCCCGATGGAATTGAAACCACTGCTCCATTCCTTGCAAGCACAGGAGAGATCTTTAGGCTTTGCTGTTGAAACCAAGCTAAGGTCTGGGGTGAACTGAGTGCAAGGTGTGATGGGGTCTGTCAGAGCACAGATGGATTTCAAACCCATGAGCGACAGGGAAAGGGAGCAAAGCACAGCATGATGTGCAAACATTGCATGTGCCCTGTGTTTATTATGGACACCCTGCTGGTGCATTTGCCTACAGGCCAGAAGAACAAACAGCCAGTCCTCCAGCTAAGGCCCTGGGCAAATGAGCAGGACTTCTGAATTAAATTAGTGCTGCCACGTGCTTCGTGTGTGGCTGTGGGCATCTGGCATCAAGCAGAGTATTTTCTGGGATGCAGAGAGTGTCAGGCCAACACTGCTGTGGAGTCTCATGGGGAGGGCTGGCGGCTGCCAGGAGAACGTGCCGAGCACAGCCCCGTGCTTCACAACCCCTGCGCTGTAGCCCAGAGCACGGACCGGCCGGCCCGTGTGTCAGGCTGAAATAAATAAATCCACCCTCCAGACTCGGTGACATCTTGCTCCTCCAGCATCGTGGCTGAGAGCCAGGAGAGCTCCAAAATCCCATCAACGGGAAAAGGGACAGAGGCTGGCGGTGATCAACCGAAGCCGTTCCACCGGGAGCTATCTGAGAGCACTCCTTGACCTTCTCTGTTTTTTCCCCTTCCCAGCAAAGCCCTCGCCCCCGGAGCAGCTGGCGCTGTCCGTGTCCGCAGCCCAGGAGCTGCTGGTGGCCTGGAGCCCGCCGGGGGGGCGGACACCGCCGCAGTGCCTGGAGTACGAGGTGCAGGTGGCCGAGGATGCGGGGGAAGCCACCACGGCTGCCTGGGCGGTAGGGACAGCACCGGGGAGCCCTGGGGACGGGAAGGGGACGGGAAGGGTGAGGGAGCCGTGCCCGAGCCGGCAGTGGGCAGGCACAGGCTGCAGCAGGCTGTGGGTCACTCGGGCAGTGCGGGGTGTGGGTCACTCGGGCAGTGGGCAGGCACAGCAGGCTGTGGGTCACTCGGGCAGTGGGCAGGCACAGGCTGCAGCAGGGTCTGGGTCACCCCGGGCACGCACCGTGCGCGGAGCTGCCGGGGAAATCGCTGACCTGGCTGCTGCATCGCACATGTTCCTACTTAACCCCCTGACCTGCAGCTGCAGCGTTTGCTTTAGCAGTAACAGATCCCAGCGGGAGGCTCCAAGTGAGCATTTCCTCGAATTTATCTCAGAAAACTGTCATCGAGGAATTTTAAAGGCTGCCATAGTCTGTTTCCCTGAATACGAGGGCACAACTTGGACTAACGAAACTGTAATTCTAAACTCTCAAAAGGGGTGGCCTGGGACACCCTTTTATGCATGGTGCTTTTTCCTTGTGAATTATCCAGGTGCAGTTTGAACAGCAAAAATGAAAAGGACTAATTAATCACAGGGAACATCTTTTTTTTTAATTGCTGTATTCCACTCATGAATCTTCTTAGGTAATTAAAAGAAAGATTCCACAAATGAATAGGCATAAATGGCAACATATATGATGGCACCCCTAGAAAGTATTTTCAGTAGATTTGTCTTCATATTCATGTTATTGTCATTAGCTTGTACAAAACTATTATGAAATTATTTAAAACTGCCCAAAGATAATCCAAAGGTTTACAGAGTCTGGACAGTTTGTTCAGGAACATCAGGCCACACCAGACAGATCCTGGTGGTGGCATGTAATTCCTTGACATTTTTTCTTTCTGTTTTGTTTGTCAGTTTGTGTCGACCCAAATGGAAACTGCTTTAACAATTTCCAGAGCAAATCAAAGCCATGTTTCGTGTGTTCGTGTCAGGGGGAGAACAAACATTTTTTGTGCTGACCAGGGCTTTTGGAGTGAATGGGCGCAGGATTGTTTCTCTGGTATGGAACTCAAAGTAAACAGTTCTTCTTTTACATCCTTTATAAAAGTCAGATGTTCTTCTTTTACATCCTTTATGAAACCTGTTTGGGTGCAAGTGCTGATGGCTGCCCTGGGGGCCTGCTGGTGTCCAGCACTGGAGGTGGAATGCTGGCTTAGTTACACCCTCAGCCTACTGCAGCACAGCCATTCCTACAGCTGTGCACCTCCAGTGCACTTAGCAGGCAAGCCCCAAAATATTAATGCTTCTGCAGCAGCACCTTTCCCTGCTGCATGGGGACAGCTGGGACAGGGGAGTGACTGCTGAGCAAGAGAGGGCACGGGGTACTTGCAGTCTCTCCACAGGGCATCTCCTGGCTGTCCTGCACCACAGATCAGCTGCTTTGAACCCTGTAGGGTCTCTTGGGCTGTCCTCGTGTGCACTGGCTCTGCTGCAAGGTGCAGAAGGCAGGGGAGAGGCACACAGTAGTGACTGCATCTGCATGCAGGAGATATTTTACCCTGAAGGAGGATGTTAACCCACCCAGTAACATATACCTGTAAAAAAAAAAAAAAAAAAAAAAAAAGGAACGGAAAATGGGAACGGC
>VZTJ01004342.1:0-70572 GCA_013397795.1 Orthonyx spaldingii | reverse complement strand
GGGTAATGTGGACACGATGAGTGTGCATCTGAGCTCAAGCTTCGTAGGAGGTAATATAATCCATTCAACCATCTTCTTATTTTCTGTCATTTATCTTTGCAGTGTCCAGAAAAGAGGACAAGCAGCTATTTATCCTCATTCCAGTTATCCTGAGTTTGTCAATTAGCCTCATAATATTTATGTTGATTGGCCAGTGCAAGAAAAGGTAAGCACCAAGGCAGCCTGTCCAAGCAATGTGCTTTTGTGTTGGTGTCTATAGGTATTTATAACTGCAGTTATAACTGAAACATCACATTAAATGTCTGAGGGCCAAACATTAATAGATACTCTAAGACTGGACACCAAACAATAGTTTATTTTCAGTAAACAACCTTCCTGAGTGTGTCTGTTTCTGATATGAAATGCCCCTACAGCAACTCATAAGCTTACTGCAGAGACTCAAATACTGCTCATAAGAGCTCAGGCTGCTTCTGTTGAATGCAGCAGTAACTTGCATGCACAGCAGCATAAATAAAGCTATTATCATGCCCCAAACCACTCAAGAGCAGAGATTTGTACCAGCTGTGTTAAAGCAGTGCCATTTTAATGGGCTAAATCCTCATTCTCTTGGCACTCTCATCCCAGCTGTTTACACTCATGTCAGTGATGTCATGTGGGGAAAACAGATGAAGTGGATGAATTTGTCTGTTTTCACTGATAATTTCTTCAGGTCTGAGGGGAGACCTGATCCCCCAGTACTGATAACTATTATCTTTTCCTGATGGCCATGTAGCATAAGCAAGCAGGAAGCTTTTCTAATAAGCCTTTTAAGGCATCACTTATGAGGGAGAACTGGTTCTAGAAATACCTTTGTGTGGTCCCCAGAGATGAACTGACACCTGTCTGGTAGTCAAATGCATGGAGTGCCAGACAAACACTCCTTCATCTTTGCTTTGCATTCACCTTCCAAATGTTTTGGTTTGTGAAATTCAAACAAAATGTAGACGCTAGTGAGAAATCTGTGGAAAGCAAATGCTTCCTGCACTGCCACGGGGGTGTAGCAATGTCTGACAGGGATGCTGTAGCATATCCTCAGCTCTCTCGATGTTGGGAATAACAGCGTGTGTCCATTCCAGATCCCCAGCAGGAAAGCCTCTGCATACATCTATGGGGTGCTAACTCTGCCCATGCCTGCTGTACTGCTTGTGTTTGCTGGGTTGCTCATGGAACTCCATCCTGAGGACAGCCGAGGAGCCCCGAGCTTGCTGCAGCCCGGATGGCTCTGCCCTGCCTGCTGCCCTTTGTGAAGCCAGTTGTTGCAACCCCAGTCCTTAACGGGCCCAGGAAAACTGGAGGGGTTTAAACTGACTGCAGGAAAACTGGAAGAGATCTGAACTGACTCTGAAGCAAGCTGTTTCTGATAACAGGACAAGGGAGAAAAAAGAGGCAGTGGAAACTGCTATGAATAAAGATAAAACATTGTTCTGTGGGTTTGCTTGGGTTTTTTCTTTGGAAAGAACTCTAAAAATCTGTCAGCAGGACACACACTGAAGGGCAGCACCTCACACACACAGCTACACGCATGCAAACACCTGCATCCAGCCCCTGTACCCCACCTTGCTCTCACCATTTTGTCCCTGCCCCCAAATACTCAGCCTGCTGAGAGCATCTGAGTGCTGAACAGGAGCTACCTGAGCTATTTATTTCATTAGCTGATATGCTTTATCTGTTGAAAAGTTCAGGTGGGGAGGCCTTGAGAGAAACTTTTGCTATAAAAAGGCATGACCGCAGCTACTGTAAAGGATGGATGATTCAGAGGAGAAGTGAGGGTTACTCCAGCAAATCTGACATGAGAATTTCTCTAGGAAGTGGACTTTGGCCCAGAATTCAATGAATCACACCTGATGTTTCTCAACACCATGTATTCAGCAGACGAAATTGCTGACTGATTTTTTAGGAACCATTCCCTATGATGATGATAGAAAAAAAAAATTTAAAGCGTCACTGGATGAGATACCCTTTTCCAAGCCCGTTCTGGGTCTTTTTGGTTGAAGAGCTAACCCAGGCAAACACAGAGGTTTAGTGTGGTTTTCTTTCATCTGAACAACCCTGAAAACATATCATCTTGCAGGAGCATTTATTCAGAGTGGGAATTTCTAATGAACAGTGGAAGCTCAGAGAGAAAAT
The DNA here is from genome assembly GCA_013397795.1 of Orthonyx spaldingii. Lineage (NCBI taxonomy): Eukaryota > Metazoa > Chordata > Aves > Passeriformes > Orthonychidae > Orthonyx > Orthonyx spaldingii. Next base: position 68,406 of record VZTJ01004342.1, on the reverse strand, counting down.
CAAGTTTGTGTCAATCAGGTATGTAAAGAGCCATAGTAATCCAATCAGGAAAAAAACAACACAGCAAATGCTATCTTACACATCCAACTGCAAAATTATTCAATCCCTATCAGCTGCTTCCACTGCTAAATGGGCAAGAGCCCAATGTAATTTGGGGAGTAACCAAAGGAGGAAAGAACCAGGATAAAAATGGTTCATAGACTGTGCATAGACTGAAGCAGAAATGGAGTTTCATGGTTGTTGTAATTCTGCTGAGACACGACCTCTGCCTCTACTGTCTCCTGGGTCTCCTGACCAGCCACCATGAGAAGGCTTTGCTTTGAAAAATTTGGATCTTCAGAACTGCTATCCAGCCTCTGATGTTCTGCCAGCCTCTTAAACAGTTAAATTGTCTACCGAAAACACATGTGAGCACATTGTGAATGCCCCCAAAAAGTAGGAAAGTAGGGCAGGCAGCCAAGCCCAGCCTGTTGTCCTGGGTACATCTGGTGTGATCTCACCTACTTCACCAGGTGGGAGTGCTGGGCACAGGCATTTGGATTGGGACAAACTCTGCAGCAGCCCCAACCTGCTGGATAGGTTCAAACTGGGCTAAAGCCTCTAATTTTACCCAAAAAAGAGGTAAGAAGGGAAGAAGAATTAAAGTGCATGGGTGCAAGTAAAAGAAAGCAAAGGAAAGGCTGTTGTACCGCCACAGCTAGAACTCACCCCAAAAGAGATCAGAGCTATTTCAGTAATACTAAAATATAAAAGTTGGGCAAGCCTGCCTAGTAACAGAGTGATAAATTAAGTACATCTACTTATGGTATCTGTACGCTGCAGCTTTACAGGAACGTGGAGGTCCTGACCCTAGGCTCCCTGTTCCCCAAACCCATCCCTGCAGAGGGTCCTCACTGCAGCAGCAGCAGCCAAACACCTCCCACCTGCTTTCTCACAGCATCACATCTGCAGCATTTGCAAAATTTAGCCCTAATAGACAGCCACTCACCTTCCTAACATCCTGAACCTCACTGGAATTTCAGTAGTGCTTTTTTTATCCTGTGTTTATAGAATTACACCAATGTATTTCTCTCACACAGTAGTCTCATTACAGTGTTTTAATTCATTTCCTGTAGTCCATTATTAATATTTTTAGTAAAGCATTTTTAAAATCCCTCCTTTGGCATGCTCTGCTCTTATTGTTTCCAGCTCATGTCTGGGTTCCACGTATTTTTACCATCTAAGCTCCACATGTTTGGTGAGACATGTCTTTGTCTTAGCACACCCATGAGTTTAGAGTCTTCTTTCTGTCTTTGACTGATAAAGTCTTAGAGCCATTTGTTGAAGTATAAAACCAACTTTTCCTACACAGCTTTTTTGTCCCTAGAGAATTGTCGCAGTGAGGGAAGACTCGGACCACTCCACAGAGAATGTCAATACTTGTCACACATACGAAAGCACAATCCTGTGCATGCTGCAGGGAAATGCAAAATCAGTTTAGTCTGTAATATTCTAACGCTTTTGGGAAGTAGCAAAACTGGGAAGATGAATGCCAAGGTCTTTGAACTCAAAAATCTCCCTTCTTCTCTCACTGAGGTATATGTTCAAGCTGCCAGCAAGACAATAAATTGAAAATCAGTTTACATTCTGTTTCCTCAGATCCATCCTCATATTTTTTAATTTTTCTGACTGGCCTCTCAATGCAGGTGTTTCAACCACTACAACTTGCCAATGGCTGCAAGACATAAAGCAAGGTTGGCACTTTGCACAGGAACACAGGAATTTCCTCCTGAACATGAGGAGGAACTTCTTTACTGTGAGAGAGACAGAGCACTGGAACAGACTGCCCAGAGAGGTTGTGGAGCCTCCTCTGGAGATACTCCAAAGCTGTCTGGACGCAATCCTGACTAAAGTGCGCTTGGGGACCCTGCTGGAGAGGGGGTTAAACAAGATGAGCTCCAGTGTTCCTGTCCAGACTTACCCATTCCGTGATCTCTCAGAACTCTTTGCTCCTCTTGCACCTGAGGAAATGGAAATGTGGATGTTGTGTGTCACCGACTGAGGCATCTCTGCTGAAATTTTCCATCTTGTACAGGCGCTAGAAATTCCATGGCCACTGGGTGTCAGCATCTGTGCTTGGATGTAGAGGACGTGGAAAGCAGGGGCAGCCTCGGTGCCGCCAGAATTCGGTATTTAGTGTATGAAAATTAAATAGAGGGGATAATGGCTCTGTCACCATAAGAACGAGGAGTCTTGTTCTTTCTGCACTGCTAAGCAGAGAGGTGTCACACCTTTGCCCCATCATTTGGCTCTGGTGTCACTGAAGGGTAGCATCACCTTGTGCTTCGTGGCCACGGCCCAGGGCTGCTACACTAACCAGAGCTGTGTCCCCCAGGGCCAGCCAAAACCTGCCACTGCCCTCTCCCATGCTCATGCCACTGAGCACCCTCTGAAATGTCCCACCAGCCCAAACTGGAGGCTTGGCTGAGCAGGGACCGTGCCCTGCTGTGTGTCCCCACCTCACTCTGGCACCAGCTCCTGCACCCCTGAGCCACCACGGATCTCAGCACCCATCCCGGAGCCACTGCAGCTTCAGGGAGGACCCAGATCTTGGAAGGACAACACAGCCCTTCTGGCTGCAGCTTCTAGATGTCAAGGCTATGGGACTGCAGTAGCTAATGACATAATCTACAATCTAAAGAGCCTCACAGGCCATGGCAGGTTTGCAGCTCACTGCCTTGTGTGGCATTTGTACATTTGAGAGAATTGTCAGCCTCTATTTCTATGTAGAAGCTAAATTTTCTCATGAGGGTCTCTGGTTTTCACATCTTCAAGGCAAACAAATACAGCTGATGCTTGTGCTTAACAGAACAATTTCAGGCAACATATTGTGGTTGAGCTGTCTGAACAGCTGAAATGGCTCTGCAAACTGTCTGTGTCAAGATACCCTTTCCAGAGTACAGAGATAAAACAACCAGCTGAAAAATTACAGACACCACAAGGCTTAGCCCAAAATCGAGGATTCATGTCCCTGCCATCCTGGGCTGCTTGCCTCCTGTGTCAGATCTGCATCCAGACACAACACGGGACTGCTGTATTCATGAAATAAAATGCCATTTCAGCAAGTCTTACGCCATCAGACACATTAAAAAAAAAAACAACAAACAAACAAAAAGAACCAAAACTAATTTAAAAATATTAAACCTGTCTTTGATATTTCCTTTCTTGATGGGTCTGCCCAGGAAACAATCTCGGTGTTTAAGTGGGTCTCACTCCAGGGAGAGCTCAGTGTGGGTGCTGCCTTAGCTGGGAGGCTGGATGAGCACAGTGACATTGCTGCTGTGGTCCCCATGGGGTGTGCACTCCTCTCTGACAGCAAGGACAGCCTGCACAGCACCTCTGACTTCTCTGAGATGCCAAATGAGGTTGCATTGCGTTGCCTTTGATGGAAAGTGTGAAAGATTCCTGCAGTTGCAGTGAGGGGATTTGAGCCACGGCCATCAGTGATCATCCACAAACGATGGCTTTTGTTTCCTTGCCTGGGAAGCTGTGAATAGAGGTGACAAAGGCGTGCCACACCTTTGGCGTGCTTGGATGTCCCACCTCACCAAAGCACCAGAGACTTGCAGGAGTTATTTTCATTTGGAAAAAAGAAAAGTACTTAATATCAGGGGTTGTTTTTATGAACCAGGGAACACCTTCCTTTAGTGTTATCCAGATACCTTTGTGATTTAAAAACAAACCAAGGGTGGCAGAATGCTCTTCACCGGAATTCACGCAGCAATGGAGAAAACATGCACAACACACAAACATGCAGAGCCTGATCTTCACAGGGATTGCAGCCTCCCTCCAAGGCTGCCCTTGGCCGTGTCACCCACCCCAAGCACCTTCCTTGCATGGCCATGGCACACAAGTGCAACTTCAGTGACAGCAGATGGATGCCAACGGTGTGTGAAACCACCCAGAGCAGCAGCTGTCCTGCAGGAGACACAAACAGCAGCAGCACACACAGATGTGAAGCCGCTCTAAATTTTAAGAAATGCAACCAGGTAGTGGTCTAACTGTGGGTAAGTCATGAAATGGCTACAGAAGATTTACACAGGACAAGAAAACAGACAGCAGACACAGGATCCCATCCTGTCTCTAGGTACCCAAACATCCTTTGCACCCTCCCAGGGTCTGACTGCAGAGCCAGGGCTGCCCGGGGAGCCTGAGAGAATCATGGTGTCACCAAGAGGTCCCCACCTGATGCACAAAGCCCAGAAGAGAACAGTCTTTGCCTTTTATCCAATGATGTTCCAGCTCTTAACTGTTGAAATGGAAATATGTCCCAACCTTTGGGACTCTCAAATCGCTCTTGGCTGGTAGCTGCCCAGAAGTTTGTGCCTGTGATGCCAATTTATTTAGAAACACTCATGCTGAGAAAACAATAACCTTGTTGCCGGCCAGGTTCAGCAAGGTTCACTTTTAACAACAGAGAGCTTAAAAGGCCAACAGCACAATTTACTGAAGCAAAACCATGAAATTCCCAGCTACAGAAACAAAGAAAAGTGTTTAAAAAGCCAGGCAGTGCAAGCACAAAGCAGGCTCAGCCCTGAAATCTTCTCACCACTGCTTGCTCAACTACACCAGGTGACGGCAGCCCAAGAGGACATTACCTCAATGTTGTGGCCCTCCTGAGCAGACAGAGACTCTCTTCAGTGACACTGAATGCCCATGAAAATGCTGTTGTATAAACAAAATGTACTTACATGACTGCATGCAACCAAGCTGGTTGATTCTGGATGCTTCTGAGAATGCAAGTGAAATATTGCCTCACAGAGTTTGGGGCCGGCTCAGGGCTGGGAACAAGCAGCCTTCGCAATGCCTTGACTTCATGTTGTCCTGTGTGTGGGAGATGCACTGACTTGGCACAACCTTGCCTGCCTTCTCCAAAATTGTGGCATTTTTCATGGCTTTGCTACGACTTGGAAGGACCACAGCCCAAAAATAGTGTTCTCTCTTCAGGCTGTTTGTTCCTCCCACACTTTGGGACGTATCTCTGGGGAGGTGCTGTTGTGCAGATGGCTGGCTTGGTGCCTGAGCTCTGCCAGACCAGAGGCTGAGGACAAATGGGCTGACCTGGGCCCTCCTGCTGTGTCTATGGGATAAATTCCTCTGTGAATGCAAGAGCTGAGCCCTCAATAAGCATTTCAGTTGATGTTTCTGCTGCCTCACCAGCAAGTGCATTCTCAGACCTGGAATACCTCACTTGTTGGAAGCCTGCTTCTAATTCCTACTTTATTTCCACCCTTTCTGTGTATCAATATCTTCCTCTAGACTAAATAGCTCTCCTTTCTCCTTAGTGAGAACAAGCACTCCCTGATATCCCATGGAGAGCTCTCTTCACTGATCTTTGACCGCTAGGAGGAAAAAGCCAAGGTTTCTGCTCTCTTCTCATAAAAGGCCCTGCCTGGACTTGTGTCCCCACACTGTGCCTATCACCAGGGCTGCTGCTCAGGCCCAACACACAGTCCTAACTATTCTTCAAAGCAAAAGTGTCAACTTCCTACAGACCAACAGAGAATCACATTCATTTACCCTCAAGGGGTAAAGATCTGGCAAAAGAAAACCACCACTGCTGAACATGGTCTGCTGCACTGCCTGCTGCGCTGCACAGTCAGGAACGGATCCCTGCCCTTGGGTAAATGTCAGCACAGGACAGCCTGGTGCAGGATCCAGGCAGTTTTCTCTTCAGTATACCTCAAGAAGGTCCAAGAGAGAACAAATGTTCACTTGAGGATGAGGCCACCCATGCTCCAGCAAAAGGAAAGGGGGGAGTTCTTAGCTGAGGGGGCCAGACCTTGCCATGGCTTCACTGGTGAGTCACTGCAGCCTGTGGATCTTCTCTGGAGACATTCTGGGGCATGAACTACTGGTGCCTGCAGGGAAGGAACCCCCAACACAGCTGAGATCTCTGCTGGGCATTTGCACTTACCTGTTGCTTTGAGCAGTGCCATGATCTTTGGGAAGTGTGGGCTCCACAGGAGAGGCACTGAAGTCTTCCTCCCCTAAATGTCATAGAAGAGCTGTCCTAGCTGTCAGTCAGGGAAAAGGACCCTGATTAGAATCTTCAGTGTCTTTGATGAGCATCCATCACCTGTCCTTCTGCAGGAGGAGACACCAACATCAGCAGCACACACAGGTGTAAAGCTGCTCTCAGTTTTAACAAATGCAACCAGGCAGTGATCTAACAGTTTACAGATTTTCTTTTTAGCGTATCAGAAATTTGAATCACTCAAAATGTCACAATTAGATCCTATTTAAAATATATATTGGATAATTTGGCTGTATTTTAATGAAACATTAATTTATCCAGTGTATACAATTCAAGGAAAGGAAAATTCGGAATAGTGGATTTAACATGCCCATGTGTGGTGCTGAATGATTCATTTTTCAAGTCACCTAAGTGTTGGTACCCACTAGAGTCACAAAGCAGCCCCCATTGGCCCAGGAAACTGCTGGGAAAATTGCATTTATCTGCTAAGAGATCTTTTGTTTTTTGAGGAAGCAGAACTTGAGACAACATTCATGAGAGATGTGATATGTAAGAAGGATTGCTCCAGAGCCTCGATTTTCCACAATAATTTGTCACCCATTGCCTGCTGTGAGCAGTCTGTATAATTCTCTTGCTGTCACCACCCCAGAGCAACCAGAGTAATTTGGCCTGTGTCAGCACTACACTCTTACCCACTTGCCAAGCCCACCACAGATCCTTGGAGCTGTGGCCCAGGAGGATGGGCTCGGACAACCTTTTCTGTGGTTTCAGTGCTCAGCAAAGGGTGGAGTGAATCCCACTGGGCAGTGTGCCAGGACACACTGTGCTGGGTCCTGGAACAAGCACCCTCTTGGAGGGACCATGTGGGAGATCTGCCCGGAGCAGAAGCCCTGCTGCTGCCACACTCCCTCCACATGCACCCACACACCCTCCTGCTGTCAGCAAAACCTGCCATTTAGGACAGGCTGAAGCAAAGTTTTTCAGTGTGTAGCTCATGCACTTGACTGTTCATTAAAGATGGTCTGGTGTGGTTCTCTAATCAGCAAGTGTGCCTTGTTGCACTGGTTGTCTGTCTAGATCTAAAATCCCTCACCTGAGGCCTCTCCATCTCCATGTTGTTCTGGCATGGCAGCATCCCTGCACAGCTGAGGGGGACTGGTACATCCATGGATGTTTTCAGACAGCCTCAGAGCACAGGTTTCAGTGTGTGTAGAAGCAAACAAGCAGAAGACCTGAGACTTACAGAAAAACGAGGGAGAGACAGAACAGACAATAACAACTTCACAGTTAAAAATGAAAAAAACAAAAGCTTTTTTTTTTATACATGCACCTCCACAAACTACATAATGTCTGGAACAGCCCCCGTCTCACAGTGACACCAGCAGTTACATTTGATCTCCCCATCACAGGTTTTCTCCCCAGTTTTTCAGATACTCCCATTTTTTCAAGGGAACACTAAAGTTTGATGACATCTCCTGTGGCTCTCTGGAATCTCTGGGATGTGTGTGTTCATGTGCACAGATGTGTGCACACATCTGTCTATCTCTGTCCTCCTGCCTCACCTGCACAAGGCTTTCTGGTCTTTGTGTGCCTTTTCCTAGGAAAAAGCTTCTGATGCCATTTCTGCCCCTGAAATGGAGACAAAGCCAAGCACAGTTCTTGGCATGTAGCTATCCTAATGATACTGTGACACAGGGAGGGAAGCCATCCACAGAGACATCTGCTCCTTTATCACATGACGGGCTCTGCTTTTGGAATGCACAATTTGTCTGCCACAGTATCAGACACCCTTCAGTAGTTCAAAGTTAAACGATATTTCTGAAAGGCTGCTTGTGGTTTGCTTTTCTTCCTTAAAAGATGTTTCTTTTTTGGAATTTGTGTCCCTCCAGGACCCTCATGGCTCCAACACTTTGGATGCTGATTGGGAAGGGCACTGGGCTCACTCCACACCAGTGATGAAACTTTTCACAGGGCTCTCTAGAAGAAAGGCTCTGAGGATTGACGTGAGTGTCTCTGCAGAGAAAACGGCAAGAACCACACTGTTCACAGTGATTGCTCACACATTACCTAACATTTACATCTTTAAATTATCACTCAGACAAAAACTATTGCAGACTCACAGTCGTTCAGACAATAAAGAGCTGTGCTGAGGTGGGACGGATGCCTTGAGACTCCTCAGCACTGGCTCTGCTCCGTGTCACCTCCCAAATGCTACAGCCTCTGGGTGGCTGCTCTTGTCTTCAGCAAGCACAGGATGGGAGGAGCAAGCCTTCTCCTCCAAGCACAGTCTGTGAGGCACACAGGGGTCCCCAAAGCCACCACGGCTGATCCCGTGGGTGCTGCACCCCACACCTGGCTGTGTGGGGCAACATGGAACAGATGGAGGTGAGCCAGCTCAGGTCTGGAAACCAGGCTGCCCAGGCATAAGGGTCTGCCTGAACACCACGGCCAGCCGTGCTTCTGACCTCGGCCAGGGCAGGCTGCAAGCCCCCACAGCTCAGGAAGATGCCAGTTCTGACCTGGGCTGCCCCCAGAGCAGATTCTTCAGTGCAAGTCCAAGGGGGTGCTCTGTTTGTGGGGGCAGAGCCTCTGCGTGCGTGCTGTCCCACGGGCAGCCTGCCCACACAACTCCATCTGGTCTAGGAAACAAAGCAGCCAACGCAGCTCAGCCTCCAACCACTTCCACGGAATTATCTTCACTTCTTCAGTCCAAATCAAAACAAAACACAACCACAGACACTATTTGTATGACAAAAACCATACCTGAGCTGGGATTTGAGGACTCGCACAAAGCTTCCAGCAGGTGTTCCCACAAGACAGCCCCAGACAGGGCTTCTGCAGGCATCACCACAGTTAATGGCTACATCTCAGCAGAAGCAAAGGAGCTGTGGGGACAACTTGACTTTTAAGTTTCAGAGAACTAAATAAATTCGTCAAATTCACATAGTTTAAAAAATGTAAATTTTAACAGTTATTCCTCGAGGGAGAAATTTGAAGAGGGAGAATAGTCTGTCACAGCTTTCACATTTAACAAGTTTTGGGGTTGGGAGTGTTGGGACATCTGCTGACACTAATTCCTGTGATTCAGCAGCTGTGGGCCATACTTCAAGTATACATCCTTATCCTCGTTTTTTGTTGTTGGTTTGGTTTTTTGGTCAGGATATATTTTAACTGGGGACAGAGGAAAGAAAGAGAGGGCATGTTCACTTATTTATTTTCTGATAGACCATAAAAAAAAAATTAAAAATGATTAAACCAACAAACTTTCTTTAATAAATTAATAGCAGCATCACAAAACCCTGATGTGAATGACCCAAAGAAAGTTGGGTATGTGACAGTATTTAACCATCCAGAGAAGTGTTCTCCCCACTGTCTGGGAGGAACGCAGGCGCTGTAAGGCAGTCCCCTTGGCTCTTCATACAAACAAAAGATGGACATCAGAACGGGTCCAGTTGAGGTTGGCATATTTACAGTCCTGGCGCTGAATTTTTTAAAAACACTTATAAAAATTCTGAAAATTCTCTGTTCAATTCTCATTATTTACATCCAAATATAGCAGGTTCCCTTTTTGCCCATACAACAGAACCGGCAAGGGCGAGACATGAAGGCTCCTATGCGAAGACAATGCCTGTGTGTAAACTTACACTGAGCTCGAGGATGCTGTGGGGAATGAGCTATTCACACAACTTATATGTGTGCTAGAAGCTACTGTAATTCAATTTATTGCTAAATGCTTTCAAAGTCTGTGATTGGTTCTTAAATATATATATATGTGTGTATATACATATAAGCACAAATTCACACGTATATATACATACACACATATACGTGTTTGGAAAAGATGTGCTATAAATTCACCCGAAGGGGAAAACAAAAAGAATTGAAAATGAAATGTGATTGTTCTGATTTTTCTGTACTGTTTGAGATAATAAAATCTGACCCAGGGTAAAGGGCAGTCGCTGAAGGTACAAGTTTGTGTCTTTGGCCAGTCCTTTTCCTGCTGATTACCTGACCTTTTTGGAGAGGCAAGTGGATTCCCAAGCGTTCAGGCCCGTGCAGGTATCTGCAGGCTGGCACATGGAGCAGCTCTGCTGCCTTCCGCAAGCAGTAAGCTGCAGTCTGCACTTGGATACCTCATCTGCCTGCAGGTAAGTACTATGGATTTATCCCAGGGGGGGATGAGGGAGAAAAGAAGATCACCGACTTCAATGCATCAGTTTGGGACCAACCCAGCAGCAGATACAACCCATATGTTTTGTTCTAGTAGTGGCCTCAGCCAGGCTGTTGCTGCAAACAGCAGTGCAACAGTACAATGTCACCTAAAGCACTGGCAGAATTTTCCAGTTCTTCTATAAGTTAATTTTAATGGAAAGAACACAGCAAGCTTAGAGTACAAGCAATTCATGTAAATAAAATGTGATTTATCCATGCCTAGTGTAAGCTTCTCTGTTCTGACAATTATCTTAGCCAGAGGCTGTCAGTGATGCTAAATGCATCCATGTTAGATGGGCACTGCAGCATCTGTGTAGTAGTTAATGAAGATATAAAAACCTTATGGGTGATATCTGGCATTAGACAATGCTCCACATAAGGAAATCTGTGGGAGAGGCATCATCCCAGAGGCACAGTGCCAGAAAGACACACTGCCTTGGAGGGTTTGTGTGCACAGGAATGCAGAGGAAAATTAATTCAAATTATACATGGTGTGTATTAAAAGCAGATTACTTAAACTGCATTCAATCCCAATGTGGATGCTTTCATTAAAGATGTAAGTGGTGTTAATATGATATACTATAATTTACTTTGGGAGAAAAATGTAATAAATCAAATTTAAAAGTGACTCCAGATTGATATTCCATGTAGACTAGCTCCAGGTCTGCGTCCTTCCTGTCCCTGGTCACCTTTTGCTTTAGAACCATGTCACCAGCAAATGATTCCAATCACATGCTCTGTTCAGCTCTGCCAGGGACCCTAGCTTGCCCTGTCCCCAGTATTCCCCAGGGAGGCACATCCTGCTCCTCACAGCTTGACCCTGGCCAGCACCACACACAGAGAACTTTCTGCTCTACGCCCAAAGCAGTGCTCTATCACCAGCACTGTGCTGAAAAATAACACCAAATGCTAAACCAGCTAAAGAATAACTAGAAGTGAGGAGTGAGGAGACCAGAGATTTGGGCTCTTCCAAGGCCCGAGTGCTCTTCCTCAGGTAGGGCAAAGCCCCTGATCCTCCAGCAATCTGTGAAGGCAGAGCTGGCCACACTGAGCACAGCCAGAGCTGATGGCTATCTGCAAGACTGAAGGAGGGCTTTTAATGATTCTCAGGCATTTATTGAATGTTTGAAATCAATAACTGGGGATCTCTCTGTTTCTCACGCTTCCCCTCCAAGTCTGAAAGTGATCCCAGTCACGGCTGCAAAACCACACCAGAACTGCATTGCCTACCTTCCTTAGGGGAGCCAGAGCCTCCTGAGGAACAGAAAGAAAACAGCAGGGTTGGAGAGGGAGCCGGAATCTAACAAAGGTCCCCTGAAGTGCAAGATCGATCCAGTATGGCAGAAGCCACTATGCACAACAGGACATGTCTGGCAGGTGCCTGCATGGCCACCTCGCTTCTGTGATGTCTCTCTGCCAGGTTTCTGTAAAGTCTTTACACGGCACAAATAAGGGTGAGGATTTAAAGTATATATTTACTGTCAACTTGAAAAAGAAAGTTATATTGACCAAAGTCTAATAGCATGTATTTGATATATAACTATTAACGTGCCATTCTGGACTCCAGCAAATTCCACCTGAGATAAATATTCAGCATTTTTGTTCATGCACTGGAAGAAGAATTCAAACATTTTGTCCATGACATATGCAAAGTAACTAATAGTTCTGATCTAGTATTAACAGTAAATATAGAACCTTAAACTTCACTGCAGTATATTAATATATATTATTTTAAGTACTGGACTGGAAAGACAACTCTTTTTTCTCTTTAAAAAAAAAAGCTTTGTTCAGAATGCAGTATTTACATTGTCCTTTGAGCGACACTTACATTTTTACACAATAGATTTTGGCTACAGATACACCGTAGCAAAGGTCTGTGTGAGTCACTTTTACACACAGCTCACTCTTTCACTTACAACGTTACAGCTGTTTATGGAGAGCTCTGAAGTCCCTGGTTGCATTTCAAGGCCCTCCTCAGCTTCATCTAGTTCCATGCTATTGAATTCATTGCCATTTCGGTAACTAGTTAAAGTCAGGTCTTTCCCATATAAAGCTGTTGAAGCAACATTCAGACACTGATTCTGCCGCAGTGCTGATTTTTTACCGGGCTTGTACTGGCAGCGGATGTAATTGGAGAAAGCCCTGCGGTAGGTTTTGTTGAAGAGGGTGTACACCAGGGGATTGACCCCAGAGCACACGTACCCTACCCACACAAACACGTCCAGGAGCTCACTCAAGAGGTCTTTATCGCAGGCTTCCTTGCAAAGGACAGACATGACATTGGTGATGAAAAACGGGCACCACATGATGAGGAACAAAAAGAAGACGATGCCCAGGACCTTGGAGGCTCTCCGCTCATTGTTGATGGACTGCATAGTTCCTTTCCGGAAAAGCACTGCCTCCTTATTTACAGGGGAGTTCAAGTGGGATGCCCCCTCGTGATTGTGAAGCATTGAAATGTTCTCTGTGTTGTTTTCCTTCTTGAGGCAGTTCACGCTGCTCCTCCTCTGCTTGGGCACCTCTCCACACATGAACACCGTGGCCTGTCTCTGCAGCACCTGGACAGTCAGGCAGTACGTGATCACCATGATGATGAGAGGGATGAAGAAAGCCATGAAGGATCCAATGAGGACGAACTTCTCGTCGTTAAGGACGCAGGTCCCATTTACAAACACCCTGGAGTCATCCTGCAAACCAATGACCGGAATAGGCATAGATATCCCTAGAAAAATGAAACCAAAAAGGAGACTGTTACCTGGACAGATGGGGTTCCAAAGAGGCAGCAGAGATGATGCAGGTCTTGCATGCATTCAGCCCACTGCCTAAAGCTGTTTGGAAGAGAAATCACTGCTTCCAGGTGAAAGGGAAAACATTCAACACTTCTGGGAACACACCCTCCTCTAGGAACAGCAGCAGCTTTTCTGTGCTCCACAGCTGACTAAGTGAATGCAGCCTAATTCCTATTTTTCTAGCATTAACTGGAATTTGTGGGTGTAGGAAAGGCAGTCACCACTCTGCTGTGTTCCAGCTGACCACTCCATACCTCCCAGTTTGGGGTGAGGTGGGGGTAGGGGTTTGAAATCACTGACATGGGGTAGATAGGAGCAAATTTTAAAAAGAAAAAATTCAAAATATGAAAGAATTACAGCTATGAAGATTTAAAAGTAAGATTCTTACAGTAATTAAAATAATCCTGATAGAAAAACGGCCGCTTCTGCCATGCCATCACAGACACATGGAAGCAAAGTTCTGGATCTTGGGGTCCTTGTGGACAATCTCAGTGCAAACAGTGGCCTCTGCAAGACGCCACTCAAATATTTTTCACATGGACTGAGATCCAAACTTCACCCCTTGATCTGTGAAGGTCACTCCCACATCAGGACAGGCACAAAACCTTCCAAAAGCAACAACATATTTTGGAATACCACAACCTGTGCATACAGGAGAACACGTGGTGGGCCAGATCTAGTTAGAGCATCATGGGTTCATCTCATCCTGTCTTATGTTTTTGGCAAGTACCAGAACTTTAGGGCCACAGACTTAAAAATGGCTACAAAATGGAGCAGCTGTAACCATTATACTTAGAAAATTTCAAAGCAAGAATTTGAATCGAGATCTCATTTTTAAAATAACCTTGAGAGATTTATCTTCATGATAAATCTTATGAATCCTTGATCTCATTTTTAACTCCACAATACTCAGTGGTATTCAGTTCCTCAACCTACCTGTTTTTCGTCTGAACAAAGTATTTCTTGTTCATTTAAATTTGCTGCCTGGTAATTTCCTTTGACTCCCCTCAGTTCGTCTACTGCGAGAAACAGTGAATAACCACTGTCTGGTCACTTTTACCACCTTCTTAGTGATTTTATAGACCCGTTATCTTCTCTCCTGTCTGACATCTCTTTTGGAGCTGAAGAATGCTACACTATTCACTCTTTCTCCTCATGCCAAACTCATTCTATGCTTCTGATTATCTTTCTTCATTTCTTTTCAAGTTCCTTTCTGCTCTTTTAAAGCAACGAAAAATACCTGCATATCTGAGCAGTTAGAGAGCAACAGAATGAATTCTGTGCTCCCCTCTGGCCACCTGGCTGTCATGGAGCACCACTCCTCAGACATGTCTGTGGCTAGCCATGCCCTCCTTGAGCTCCTTCACCCAAGAAATAACCAACACTGAGGCCACTGTTGTGTCTGGATTGCTTTTTTGGAGTTGTTGTGAACATCACAGGTCACAGAGCTAATCCTGTGGGACTCTGGATTTCTAAACAGGAAGAATAACATGCTAAAGAGATTAACCAGGGCATTTTTCCCACTCCAGCTAAGTGTTTTTCAAGATTCTGGAGAATTCATCTGCAATTTGTCATTACCAGAAAATTGCCATTTGGCAGTAATCAAGTGATGGAATTTCTTCTGAAAATTAACGAATATAAATGCCTTCTGTGACTGTAGCATGTGTTTTCTTAGCTCAAGTATTACTTCCAGGATTTGCTCTTCTTCCCCTCTCCATGACAATGTTCATCAGTTCACCCTTGGAAAGGTAGTTGCCTCCTTTCTGATATGTTACCTGTGATCTTGCTTGTGCCAATTTCCTGTGACTGCAATAACCTTCATCCCATAAATCCATCATTAAAGACATCGTCCTAATACCTTGGCTCCATCAAACCACAGACATTTGGGAAATGGTGGAAGTTAGACTGAGCACTCTTTACACAAAGAAGAAATCTGAATTAGATCAATGGCATTAAACTGGATTTATATTTGCATGGATTATTTCATGCTTTAGTGCCCTCAGTAACACCTACCCTTTAAAATAAAACTCCAAAATGAATGCAAGTTCATTCATGAAGTAGTCATCACTTAAGTTGGTGTTATTGCTTTAGCCAAGGGAAATGAGATGAGGTTTTGGGATATCTTCACACATAAAGTGACATTTATGTGGCACACATAAAGTGCATTTGGGAAGAATAACCTACTTCTGGGATATGATGGATATACAAATCAAGAGCACTGATGGCAGCCTAAAACTCTGCATGAGCCTGAGATAGCTCAGCATTAATGACAGGGAATGAGGGAGTAGCTGCTGTAATGGAAAAGCGTCCCCCACCTCTCACATAACAAGCTGAGATTTCAAACTGAGTATGCACAGAAGAAAGACAGCACTAAGTCTTTATTTGCACTTTCTTCCAGTCTGGGAAAATCCCATCATTAACAGCAGTAGGAAGAAAGATGCCCTCAGATAAGCTGGCAGCACCCTTTGATTCAGCTGTCCGCTGGATTCAGCACAGCTGAATGGGCGGCACTACCCTCCTCTCAAATGCCTTCTTTCACCTCACACCCCTCCTTTGAAACTCTTTCTTTAATATATGATTTATCACCAATCCACTCACAATTGAGTCTGAAAGGGAACTTATTCTGTACATACCTTGGCCAACAGGGGCTAACTCACAGTGAGAAGTGTGGAGGGTCTCAGACACCTCAGAGGGGCTTCCTTCGTGCGGGATTACTGCAAAATTGCTGCTGCCACAATCCCAAATGCACTAATACTTGCTTGCAGACACAGCTCACAGCCTGGCCCTTGCTTCAGCAGGGGTTCTTTGATCACCCCTAAGCATTCCCAAGGCGCCTGGACATGGATGAACACGGGTACCTGCCTGACTTGTGTTCTGCTGCTTGAACAAGTACAGAGAAGGCATTCGGCTCCACTTGACTTGAGCAACCCACAGCACTAACAATGCAGTGTTAACTGTCCATAAGTTAAGAACTGAGGTCAGTTGGTCAGAGAACCAAACTCCCTACACCAGTGCAAGGGCGTGAGTGTCAAACCAGGCAAGAGGCTCTGAAGCCGACTGCTGCCCACAGCCTTTGGTCAGTGCAGCTCTCTGAGCCCCAGTGCAGAGCATTTCCTGAGTTTCTCCCTGATACACTCTTCCTCAACAAACATCAGGCTGATTTCATCAGCTGAAGTCTCCAGCCTCAGAGGCATTTTCCAGCTGTGTGAAACAGCCCTTTCTAACTAAGGTGGCAGCAAACCAAAAGAATCAGCGCTTCTCCAGAAACTTGCAAGGTAAAAGTGTTGCAAGCTTCTTGCATATCACAGTGTTCTTCAGAGCAAACTTGGTGCTCTTGCTTGAAGCCTGAGCAGTGCCTGGGGCACCCGGTTTTGCCCCAGCAAGAAGAGACAACCAGCCAGTACCAGTCAGTCAGCCATGAACCAGGTCCCTCCTGGACTCAGCCCTGGGCACCCTTCTGCCAGGCAGCTGCTTGAGCAGGACATCCCTTCACACCACAACAGAGAAGAATGATTTTTCTCCTCTACCCTCCTTTAGCTTCTGTTTGACAGTGCAGCAGGAAGCCACACAGAGAGAGATCCTCTGGATTACAATTCCAGTACCAAGTGTTGTCCTAGCTGCTGCCTGTCAGCTTTAAAGATGTTCTTAAGCCAGAGAAATGTTCACCAAATGGGGCTGAGGTGATGCTGTGGACACAGAGTAACAGATGCTCTTCACAGATTCTAAATTAATAAAACAAAACCCAAATGACTACAAACACAGATTTATAAAACATTTATTAGAGAAAAAGTTAGCTAAAAAGTCCAAACTGACATTCATATATATTTAGACTTAAATGAAAAACAATATAGTTCTTGTGTTTAATACCTTGTTTTCTTCAGTGAAAGCCCTTGAGACTGATAGACATTACAGAGATTACTGAATAGCTGTGTCTTTGATGGTTATTTCCACTAAAACAGGGAGTATTTTCCATTCTTCTACAAGAAGATATTTTCTCCAAGGACAACCACCCAACGAAAGAAAACAGAAGCCTGCATATGGATTTACTCTGTCTTTCTATGTGTGAAAATCTCAGATCTGAATACAAAAGGGGTCACATTTTGCAGGTACATGAGCTCGGGAAGGCCAGGGACAGCCCCTCCTGGTGTCGGCACTGAATTCAAAGTGTGTGTGTCTATGGCAAGAGCTCTGCTGATGTAGGTGGCTTTGGACCTCACTGCCACCCTCCTGACATTTACAGACAATTGAAAAGCAAAAAGCAAAGAGAGAGCTGTGTGCCAAACAAGCCTGTGGCTGCCACAAATACAACATTCTAAAAACAAGAACACTGCACACGTTCAAATCCATACTTTTAGCCTCATATTTAAACAAATATAAGCAAAAATAAACTTCATATTTAAACTAAAACAAATCTGTTTGGTTTCTTAATTGAATTGTCTCACAAAGTGCCTGCACATTTCTCTAATTCAGACAGTGAGACGCAGACCCCAAGAACCAGCAGCCTCCTGACTTGCAGTGTGCAAGAAAAGGCACTGGGTTCAGAAACCAGAGCTCTTCAGAGGAAAACTGAAGAATGTTGGCTTCCAAAATGTTCAAAATCACTAAAATTCCATTTGTCTCCGTATTTCAGCAGACTAACTGCAGTGCCTTTCATGTACTAATATTGCAACAATGCCCCTCCAGGGCTGGATTAGGTCTAGTTTTATCCAACTATTCCAATAAAACAACTGTGCCAGCCTTGTGTTGGTTTAAAGTCACAGATAAAAGGGGGATGAACTTGGAAGGATCTCCCTGCCCACAACAAGCACAACTGCACACAGATGAAA
Source organism: Orthonyx spaldingii (assembly GCA_013397795.1). NCBI lineage: Eukaryota > Metazoa > Chordata > Aves > Passeriformes > Orthonychidae > Orthonyx > Orthonyx spaldingii. The sequence continues at coordinate 50,563 of VZTJ01004342.1, read as the reverse complement.
GTCATTACTGACTGTGCTGAACGAGCTGCTGACCTTTACTCAAACCTTGGGAGACCACTGAGCAAAACCTGAGCCCAGATGGAAAACCAGCAAACGACAGTGTAAGACAGAGGAAATAAATTATTTTCCCACCTGCCTTTCTTTGTTGCAAAATTGCTTCTCTTGGTTTGCCCAGTGTTTCCAACTGTGCATTTGAAGAGGGGTGATGGGGCTCCTGCTCACACCATCGCTGCTGCCAGGGCTGGGTTTCCCCAGGCAATCAAACTGTGATGGCTGGACTGATGCTCAGGAGCAGACACCACAGCAGACACAGAGATATCAGCATCTCCCTTGCTCTTGGGAACAGTTCTGGTGGGACTGTCAGTCTGATTTCTATGCAAAACTCTTCAAGGACTGTCACCATCTGCTGCTGTCCCAGGCAAAACCTTTCACTGACATCTAATCCAAGATCAAACCAATCCAAGCACCCTGAAGTCACCTGAAATCCCAAGGTACTTCCCTTGCTACTAGTTCAGCTTGTTATCAGCTAATATGGTTTTCCTCACCTTGATAACTCTTGCTACTGTGCCAGGGAGATCAAGGACCCTCTTGGGAATCATAGTACAAACAATCAAAAAAATGTCTTTAGATAAAATAACTTCATACATGGCTCAAGCAAGTGGGAAACAGGCAGATGACACCTTAGTGTTTTGCTCTAGGTCATAAAGCAAATGTTTCTGTCTCACTCATGACCAGAAAGCAGGTCTGAAAAAGTTTTATGAGCAGAAACCAGGTCTACTGCTCCACCAGAAGCAATTTGCAGCCCAGCTTGCAATGCTGATGCCACCTCTGCACTATGGTGAGGCAAACAAAAGTTGCCAGGATCACCACGACCACAGCACCTCTGCCTACAGGCCAATCAGCTACAACCCCCGTGCTCATCAGAGAAGAATTTTAGTCAAACATACACTGTCAGACATTCAATGTGAACTATAACAAGGCAAAAAAAAAAAAAAGAAAATACATTAATACAATTGTCTCCCAAATCTGGAGAGGTATGAAGCTCCCTTAGGCTTTGCTAGTATGCAACCATTTTTCTCAGCAGTATATTTTCAGTTGTTACTGCCCTTCTACTAAAGCAGTGCTTGTAGTCAGGAATCTGAATACTTTTCCAGGAGATGGAGGGTGCCTGTCTAACCTTTGCTTCCCCAGTAACAGTTGTCTTAGCACTGCTTCCTTGTCTCCAAGTGATGAGCCACAGAGCCAGCCTGCTTGGTGGGAAAGGTTGGAGCCAAATCCCAGCAACATATTTTGACCTTGCATGTGCTATCTTCTTCATTAGCTGTGTTTTTGCCCTTTTTATCCATGAAACATGTCCAAAGGCTTCTGTGCTAACCTGAAGCCTGCAAAGAAATTCCTGGAGTTTTGGTGTTATCCCAAAGCATAATCTCTCAGGAGCAACCACAGCCCAGCACAGAACAAAGGGTGCCAGGAGCAAACACGTCTCACCAGCACACGAGCCATGGAAATGCCTTGCTGAGGAAGTCCCTGATCCCAGAGACACACTGATGGGCAGAAATGCAAACCAGAACCCTAAATGTGCTCTGAAACTGTGACCTGAGGGAGGCTGTGAGAGCTATTCCAGGCCCCCATTGTCTCCAGGCACAACGTGCCCTCAGCAAATCCCCCTGCCCGAGGAGACTACAATTCCTTTCATATCAGTGGTGCCACTCCAGGCACATCCCTCAGACTGAGGATCATCCCCAGTGAGAGAGGGGAAGGCTTAGCTGGTACCTGGTGAAGGACATCTTTAGAACAGCTTGGACGCATGAGGCTGCTCAGCCCCTGGGAGAGACAAACACTCAGGGCAGAAACAAAAAGCTGTTAGACATAAGTTCATCTGAGATGAGTGTTTACTGATCCTTGCAGCACACATTTATAGTTCTCATACTCTTTCATATTTCTATAAATAGATCTCCTCAATAAAACAATGAAGTACTATGAAAGTTAAATGGGGATTTAAATTTCATCTTTAAACCTGAACTGTTTCTCATATATTCAGGTACCTACCTGACATCAAAATTATAACATCATTAGTTAGTCAGAGAAAGAATGAAAATGTTTTTAAACAAACACACACACACACACACACNACACACACACACACACACACACACACACACACACACACACACACACAATTTGTGGCATCTGCCTATGGCACTGACACACAGAGCAAAATTTAAAGGATGGCCTTATCTTGGTCACTTATGAACTAAATTTAATTTACACTGCTACTGAGGATGTAAAACTGTGAGCTGGAAAATTGGTAGCATGTGTAATTTCAGCACTCTATAGCAAATGACCAAACCTTGAACATTCTGGGAAGCAGAGGAAAAGCCCTTCCAGGCATACATCTGGGTCACAAGGAGCTTCAGAATCAAAATATTTCAGTTATTTTCATATCACAAACAATGTGTGTGTACCTCCACATCAATGAAATTCTTCCATTCAGATTTTCAAAGGGATATTTTGTTTATTTTAATGTTACACTTTCTCCTGTATGACACAGCATGCACCCAGGGTTTGACTGGTTCCTCGTCACTGCTGCTGAGCATGGTCTGGGGATAATCACTCATTGCCAGAGTGGCCCAAGGCCACCTTCCTCACAGCAGGATGGAGGGAGCCTGGTGAGGTGGTCAAGTCCACATGTTATTTGTGAAAACTTTAAAACTACACAAAGGCTGAAATCTTGATTTCTGCCAGCAGGCTCACACCTAAAATTGATTTTCATTTTCAGTTGTGAGGATATTTCTGTTGCCTGCATTTTTATTTCCAGCCTCAGCACAGTGCTATCACAAAACCCATTTTTACAAGCCCAGCCCTTCACAGTAACCACTTTTTCTCTAATTGAACACAAAAGTCTTGCTCAAATCACTTTTGCTAAAGCACAGGACAAGTGGCTGTGATGTACTTTAATCTGGAACAAAGAGGGCTTTGGGAAAGACCCATTCACAAAGAAATTGTCAAGAGACAGGAGGACTCTGTTATGTTCCTCTGCTTAAAAACCTAAACATAAGTTTAGGCTTGTGCAACTTGACAAATGTGTAGCTCAATGAGCAAAGAACCTATTTTATATTTTGCTGTCAGTGTTAACATTTCAGAAAAATGGAATGCAAAAGTTACTTAATTAAGATAAATTACATGCTTTTTACTTCTTATTTTGAATTCTGATTCAGAAACTGAATTCAAGATTCTTTGCATGGAATCTTCAACTGAAGCAGGATTTAGGAAATGAGAACTGACCAGCACGCACTTGAGTGTGGCTTTGAATTTGATACTTAATCACAAACAGAAATGCACAAATTCTTTCATGATACTTAACACCAAAGTGAGGATAAATTCATTTAACCTATTTCACCCTCTTGAAATCAGCACAGGATTTCACCAGGTCTTTCTGAGGGACAAGTAGTTAAGATCCAAAAAACAGCAACAATATACTTTGAGTGAGTTCTCTTTCATTCCATGTTCAGTTTATTCCTGTGTCTGCCACATTTCTAAACTCATTTATGAAATAGTTATGCTAAAATGAGCTAGATACCTACCAAGAGTACTTTTCTCTCTCCATTTAATGCAACCTTCTGGAGAAAGCCCAAGTAAATGGGTAAGCCCTATCACATGCACCAGGGAGGGTGGAAATCCAACAGCATTTCAGTGCCCTGAACAGACGCTCTGGGGAGTATTGATTCTGCCTGTATGTTCAAAAAAAGGGATGCAAGCAAAGACCCTCCTGGGCCTGCTGTATCTGCATCAAAGAGAACGAACAGAACATAAACAAAGCCCAGATGTGCTGTGCACCCTCCCAGCTGTGATCCTAACACAGGAGGGCACAGGTACAGCTGCACCATGTGTCCCTTCCAGCCTGGGGAGGGAAGTGCTGCCCAGGGCAGTCCCCCAAAGCTCTGTGCACTGCAGAAATCCCACTGAGTACTGCCCACAGCTTCTCCTTAAAGACTTTGGGATACTGGGAACAGCTGCAACATCCATTGCCTTATGGAGGACTGACAAATCATGTGTCTTGTGCAAAAGAAAAGTGCCATTTTGTCTCCTTTCCAAGCTATATCTTGTAAGCTTCATTATTTCACCTGTTTCATATCCTATCATAAAGGCAGAGTGGTTAAACATCTCCTGAGGAAGCTAGGTAGGGCTGAGGTGTTTGCACTGTACAGCAGCACAGCCACCTCGCCTGTTCTGGCTCGGGTACCTTTTTCCTTGGGGTGGCACAGAGCTCACAATGTGCCTATTTTCCATCCTCGTGAGCCTAATCCCCACCAAATAGCTCCATGAAGAGACAGCCTGTGTCTTTACATCTGTTTGGTCAGGCACCAGATGTTCTTACCAGCCTGCTGAATCAGTGAACCACACATGAAGTACTTCATCCCTTGGACCCACAGTCCAAACCTAACTTGGTCCTCACGGCACTACTGCAGACAGCCACCTTCAGCACTAGCCAAAATTTCTAAGGATATGTCTGCAATGTCTAAGGCAGCACAGGCAGAAATCTGCAAGTTAGCTCCAAAACTGGAAGCAGAACAGTTGTACTGCCCAGGTTTTGCAAGGTGATTTACACATCTCTGCTGGGAGGTGTCTATCTGTTGCTCCCTCTGCATTCCGGTGCAATGTGGAGCACAAATTTCATGCTGATTCTGAGCTGCCTGTGCGAATCGAGCCCATGTGAACTTGTTCTCATATGACTGCTTATGTGCTGAATTCAGCAGCTCTCCCATGTCAGAGAGAACAGAGAGTTTAAAATAATAATAATAATTTTAAAAAATCTTAAGTGAATTGATTAGATGCCATGCAATTTCACTGTGGGTTGTTTTACCTAGAGGAAATATAGCAGGCCTGTGACACATGAAAATTTGTTTCTAATAGATATTCTTGTTATATTCATGAGGACAGAGGTATATTTCCCCTAATTTTTTTTCATAGCCTTTCTCCAAGGCAAGTTTCTTCAAAATCAGTCCCTGTAGCACCCAGACATCCAGAATCACATTCCACTTCTAAAGCAGGCAAAACCTCAAGAGAAATTCAAATACCTGTAACATGCTTTTCCTTGCAGTACAGCACTGAAAGCAAAAAACGCTTTATAAAATAGAAATTAAATGTTAAACCTTTGTAGGACTGCATTTTAATCAAGCACGGAAGTCAATACAGCAGATGGAAGTGGTCATACAATTCTGCCCCTGCCCCAAATGTCTCTTTTCTAAAGCACATTGAAAGAATTCCACATAAAAACCACCTGGTTTTCTTCACATAATTCCCAATATTACAGAGTCATCTTGCCATCATTTGTGTTTTCTTCCTTATTTTACTGCTGCTTTATTTATTGTGCTTTATCAAAGTAACACAAATGTGTCTTCTGTTATGCCTACTCCTCATTTACTAAGACTTCCAACTCAGTACTACAGCAATCCAGCTATGGCAGAGAGCAGCACAGGCTACAAAGCCCGTGCAGGAGCAGCAAATACCTGGCTGATAGCCTGCCTTCAACTCTGTGCTGCTTCACTTAAACTATTCCCAGGACTGGAGGGAGTTTAACTGCAGCGACCGCAGTGCAGCCGTGTGGTTTGTGCCGGCCGGGTTCTGCTTCCCCAGCCTTTGCTAATGCTGTTTTCTGCTTTGTTTACACAGCAGTTTCAGGGCACCATTTGTCTGTGTTGTTGTCGTTATCGGTGTATTGATACGGACACAGCAGCAGTGAGAGTGGCGGTGCTCAGAAAAATGACTGCTCACTCTGCAAGGAAAGGCTTCCATTTCCCAGCAATCAGTTATTCCATTCAGGCATGCAGGCCAGGTAAATTAATTTGAGTATCCTCTTAAGAAAAAAAAAAAAAACCTAAATGAAAATTGGAGTAACACTATTATTCATTCAGACACAGTCAAGACCGTGAGCCACGTTGCTTACCTATGGATATGGTCCAAACTGCAGCAATTTTCATAATGGCCTTGGTGCGGGAATTGAAGCGGCTGTGCTCAATGGGATTGCGAATTGCTACGTACCGATCAAGAGAGATGGCACAGAGATGCATAATAGATGCAGTTGAAAAGAGCACATCTAGGGAAATCCATATAGGGCACAACTGTTTAGGCAAAGGCCAAGCATAATCTGAAACATAGAGAGAAAAGAAATGAAAGGAAAAAAAGAAAAGGAAATAATTTGGGAAGCTAGGCCATCATTTCTGAGAAATCCCATCGGGATATTTTAGCTCTGTGACACCAAGTAAGGGGCACGTGCATGAGGAGCGGACAAGAAAACTCTCATGGGACCTCTCAGCAGGCAGTTCCTGGCTCTGGACAGTCCATAAACCCATAGCCAGTTCCCACACATCTGGTTTCTGTGACCAGCAGCTGAAGGGCAGTGCCTGCAAGTGACCGTTTTAGCTCTGTTCCCCACTCCTGACCTTTCTTCCATATCTTTACAAAATCAAATATCACATTCCTTTATAACTTGCTCATCACATTGTTTTCACAGATTGCAAAGTACTTTGCAGCATTAACTTCACTCAGATCCCTTCTAAAGCTCCCTTGACATGTCCGTCTCAGTTTCCGTCTGCTGAGGAGAAAGGTAGTAGACAGTTTTTGTGCACAGTCTAACACACGGCTAAAGGACACTACTTCACCTTTTCCTCCCAGGCAGTGTGCCTTGATATCAAAGGAATACTTGCCTCCTCCCAGAGCAGCTGGGATTGAGTGGCTGAAATTCAGAAGCTGCTTTGAAGGTAGACAGAGCAGAGTGTTATTCTTTACAGAAACTGTTAGCAAACAGAACAGACTCGATATCTACATCTGACGGCAGCTGGCACGCAGCTCATTTGGGTGCCTGCACTTATTAAACTGTTTACTCAGTGCTGAAGTACAGCTGGAGAATAAAAGTGACCCAGAAAGATCCTCAAGGGCCACTGATATTTAAATCAAAGCTCAGAGAAAATTGATTTGTGAATGATATCCCCACGTCAATGTCCAGAATGGATTGTGTGAGATCAATAACATGTCCTGCCAAGCTCTGGGCTTCTTATCGAAACAAATCAAGAGTATCTATAGCAGCGGAAAACATGAGAGACTTCATAATAGTTGAATAATGAGATATTCTCGTGTCTTCATTCAGAACATGAATATCTAAAGCAATCTTGAAGTTTACCCCAAGGATCAGAATCATCACTCTGCAGGATCAATGTTATATTAAGAATGGTGCAGCTCCATCCTACTGATCTCAAATGGAAAGGATGAAATATTAGTCTCAGAAATCATAGTTTGAAACAAATTACCCAGCCAAGAGAGACCCAGGATACCTTCCTGCAGAAACCTGAGATTAACTGAACCAGAGTAAATTATTATGAAATGTCCCAGAGAAGCGCAGGAACCTTTCACAAAGAGCACAGCAGAACGAGATGGACACATTAGTTCATTTTAGCAGTGGGAAACACTCAGATGAAGTGCTAAGTACTCACCAAACTCACACAGCCAGACCTCAGCTCTGGGGAGATAAGCCACTCATTTCAGCAAGTTTGCACCACGTCTATTAAATGGACTGTAAGTGGACTGAAATCCACAGCAGCAAGCATTTGAGAGGTTCCTGTCAAAGGGAACTAAGTAAAGTACTTTGTGGCTGGAGCATCTTTACTTTAAAAGGCACCTCTGCTGTACAAGTGAATAGAGCTTGATTAAATGTGACTCAGCCCCTTTACAACACTGCGATCAAACTCTGCCTCTGCTCACCTTCACACTTTGCAATAGCTGAGGACATCATTGCCATCAACCTGCAACTGAGCTCAGAGCTGCAGCTGAGCACACCTCGGATTTGCTGGGTGTTTAATGACGCCTCAGTGAACGCTCTGGGGAAGAACAAGTCAGAAATCCTAGAAGTGGTATCTGTGCTCCCCGTGCAGCCCCAAGCTTTGGCTGCCGACCCACACCAAAACACGTTCAACACACTTTATCCCTCACTACTCCTCTGAGTTGCCAGAGCCAGCTCTGTGCTGCAGGCTGAGATGAACCACGAGCACCAAGGCCCTGAGTGTGCCCTGATGGAGGAAGCGCTCCCTGAGAATGTGTGCAGCGTGATCATGACTGTGCAGCAGCATCTGCAGAAGGGAACAGTGACATTGATGGCTACTCCCCACATCAGGCAGACGGCCAGGAATCCTCCAGTGTCTCCAGAAAAAGACACCCGGCCTCCAGGCTTCCTGTGCGTGGGAGCGTCTCCGGCCTGATCCATGGTGCTGCAGTGGGTACAGTCTGATGCCTGACATTTGCTAGACCTGGAAGAGGTTTCTACAGCAACCACCTTTTCAGCATTATGGATGATGAACAGCCTCTCTCACTTCTCCCTTCAAGCTATCCAAACACTTCCAGGGACTGGTTCCCCCCAGAACAACTTCTGCTATTGATGTGAACCAGCACAGCATTGCAACCAAAAAAACTATCAGCAGCAAAAGTGGTGTGAGGAGAGGAGGGATCAGCTGCTGTCAGCCCTGGCACTGCAGGAACCACAGATACCAACAGAACCACGCCATGCTGCCCAGAACTGCCCAGGCAAACTGTCGGGATGGTTTTGAAGATAAAGGTGAGATGAGAGTTCTCCTAATGCCAAATCTTGTTAGTCTTTCCTGTCCCAGAGCACTCCATTACGGTTCTAGCTGAGCTGCCACTTGTATGAGTAGACATTTTACTTTCTCAGGAAGTTTCCTAAATGATCTGCAATAACAAAATGTCACTCTGGAAAACTGTAGAATGGCAGCTTGTAACACATCACTGTAGCTTGATAGGAAGGGCATAATATATGTTCTATCTCAAAATGTAATTATTTTTAAGTAAGCATGGTGCGTGCCTTTGAAAAACACCTACACAGCCTACAAAGCCAGTAATTTGTAAAAAAAGAAAAACAGCTTTATTCTAATTCTGTTTTGAATAAGTGTACAAAACATAGGAAATGTGCCCTATGACTGTGCCAAGATGCAAACAAGGATTAAAAAAAAAATCTGTTAATGATGTTATACCTTTAAAACAATTTTATCCTCAGAAACACTCTAATTACAGAAGGTAACATTTTTTTAATTTGTTCTTTTTTCTCTTATTTCATTTACAAAGAATAGCAATTACCCTATATTTAGAAGAGCAGATGACTGAGTGAAATGAATTCTTGGACCCCAGCACCTCTAAGATGTAGTAATTGCATTTCCAATGGAAAACATTCATCTCAGTCCAAATTTGGCTTCAAGAATGAAACAGTGCTAAACACTTGTGTAAGCAAAAAACCAAATTCTTTGTAAGAAACTGGTTTGTGTACCTTGAATTAATCTGAACCCTTAAAATCATATATTTAATGCACTGGCTGGTAGACCAGACAGGAGAGTGCTGAAGGGAATCAGATGAATGCAGCAGATCAGAAGAAAAGTTGGTATTTCTTTACCCAGCATGTAATCAAACCGCAGATTTTTCTGCCTCCGGATATTTTGTGGGTGGTAGAAGTTTACACTGGTCAAATTCACAGAGAAAAGCGTATCAAAGACTATTGCAGTGATATTACTTTGAGATCAGTATTATCTTCTGGCTCTGATCAGAATACAACCACTGTGTTAAAAATCCAGGAAGGAAACTTCTGCAGAACATTGCTTCAGCCTCCAGTGCTGAACAGCATCTCATGGAATCTGAGATGCTGTGGTTCCTCACAGCGCACGTGGCACAAACACTCATATTTAACCAGGAGCCATGGTCCCTAGGTGGGATTTCATCTCCTGACTCTGGGATGAAAAAGCAAACCACAGTTCCTGTGTGTCACTGAACAGCTGAGATAAGCACAAACTGTTGGCAGAAAAACAAAGAAACTCAAAAGCATTTTGGCAAAGTCACAGACTATCTCTGTGTGTAGTGAATCTGCTGTCAGATAAGAGTTCCTTGCATTTTTGGTGTTTTCCATCAAGAAAGATGGCAGCTATGCGACTGAGTCACTTTTGTCAGAGGTTTTTTGCATGTGGGTAAAAAGTGTTGCTTAGCACTTTTATGGGCATTGTACTGTTCCGTGCATGAGAGTCAGAATTACCAGATACTGTAGCAGGAGGCAACTGAATAATCCAAAACACAGCAAATGGAAACAAAATTAATTATGTCAAATGGTAAAGCAGAATTACTCCAGATTGTAGGAGAATGGCTGTACTGAAAAAAAAAAAAAATAAAAAATCTGTTTCTTGTACATATTCAGTACATCTACAGTGCAATCTGCTCCACGATGTCTCCTGGGAAAATGTAGTGTAACACCTAGGACACATCTGGAATAACAGCAACAAAATACCTGCTCACACCACAATAAAGTGAAGAATTATGTAAAATTCATGTCTCTGTCTTCAAGAGTTTTTCATGGGAAACTCACAGCAATCGGCATCAATCATTTCTTTCCCAACCATGAACAGGAATTTGGAAAAGGTTTCAGAACACATTCGTTGTGTTTAGCCAGTGCTTTGTATCTATTGGGATGGATAAAAGGACAAAAACCATCTTTCAAAATTACACAGGAAGAAAAAGGGTATATTTTATCTCATTATGACATTTTACATATATATACATATATGCACACTATGTGTATTATTTATATAAAGGAAACAGAGCTAACAGATGCAGAATAAGTACTAAAGATGCCCATATGTTCAAAAGCCTCTTTTAACATTGTTCATTGGTTTGGCTAAAAACTAAAATACATTTAATACTTCTCATTTTAGGGTTCTGATATTTACTGTGCTTACAATTCACTTTTAACTACTTTAACAAATTGAATGAAAAAAGGCTGGAGTTTGAATTAATCCCAGTACAAAGCACGATTTCCCAGCAGTTAAAATGGCAACACTGTGTGTGCTTGAAGCACCTTTTGATCATCCTGTAGCTGCCACAGACCTGTTGCAGGCCATACACTGACCCACTGCCCTGTGTAGTGCTCTGACTCTTGGAAAGGTCAGTGGCAAAGATCCAGGAGATACCTTGGATAAATTCCTGGGAATTCCAGAATGAGCAGAGTGCGCTATACAGTGGCAGCGCTCGCTTGGGTTTCCTTGCTGTAACAGAGCAGCAGCAAACTGCAAACAGCAACCCAGGACAAACTTGTCACTTTCTGATAGGTTTTGCAGCTTTTGAAGATTCTTTCATACATTCCAGGGAAACCCACTGTTGTGGGCTGCAGGATAAAGCCTATCCTTTCCCACTTCCAAAAGTCTTTTTACCCCCACTCCACCATTGATGCAGAATTTTGTACAAAATGAAGAATTTTGTACAAACCAGACTTGCCAGTGTTCACTGTAAAGTTTCACAGCTGCCACAGGCTTTACAAAAATAGAAAGCAATTACATACAGTTTTAACATTACTGCATTGCATTATTCCCAAGGGAACGAAAGAATTTAAATGATTCTCTTCTCTCTCTCTTATCTAGGAAGTAAAGCATTTCAAAGTCTGAAATGCCACATCAGGAAGTGCAAAGCTACGTTATCACTTTCCTGCTAGTTTGTTTTCCTCAGATTTACATAGACAAATGACTCAGAGAAATCCATATCACTCTGAGAGTTGCACACCCGGGGGTGCTGAAAATCTCCATCGTGCCCAAGAAGTACAGAACGTCTGGCTTGACCCCCACAGTCCTCAGTGTTTACCAACATGTCCTCAGAAGGACTTGTGCACATGCAGCCAAGACCCCTGGCTAAAGAAATGGCTGGTGTCAAGGGCAGCACTGCCAATCCTTCTGACTTTATCATCAATAGAGTGGAATGCAATGTTTTTCTAATATATTGAACTCCTGGGCACCAAATTACATGAGAAATTATGTTTACCTTTAAGTTTCTAGTCTGCATTTTTCTAGAGGGAAAAAAAAGGCTGTCCTAAGGCTATCTGGATCCCTTAAACAGCACATGGTCTAGCACAGCCAAGCACAGGGACATAATCTACACACAAAAATGATGGTGACTTTTAGAAGAGGGACTGTGTTCTTGAATGCTGCAAGTTCAAAAAGGCTCCAGTGTCCCAACAGGTGCTGAGCAGAGGATGGGCTCTCAGGTGATGTGATGGCCAAGAGAATGGAGGAGACCACCAAGTAAGAAAAGGAGGTGACCTTATGTCTAGGCACAGCGTTGGAGAGATCACTACATCCCATACTCAACTCGAACATCTATGAGCAGAAGATGCTGCTTTGTCACAGTGCAACACCACACAAAGGATTAGTTTGGATCTGTGCCACTGATCACATCCAACTGGGCTGTGACACCATTCCTGAGCTTCAGTTTTCCTCTGAGCTATTTGTTTTTCAACTCTTGGAGCTGTGAGCATGGCACAAGTGGCCCTCGGGCAGGGAGCAGCAGGAAATGGGCATAGAGCATCATGGTCTCCTTTGGAAACCCCCCCACCACTGAGGGAAACTCCAGAGGAGCTGAATGTGCCTCCAAAGATATTTTGGTTCTTGTCTCACAAGTTACAATGATTAATTGATGTGACTGTATTTTATTGCGAATTAAACAATTGCACTCACTATGCTGTTACAGGAATTTTAAATAACTGTTAGATTTTCCTTTCTATCCAGTATTGCAATGACTTGCAGTCTTGACAGGACGTGTAAGAAAGAAGGAAAATTAAAGCTAGAACAGATATAATTATCTAAGCTAGGGAAAGGTTGCTTGAATACCATTTAAGCAATATTTGAAATGCAAGGAGCCAGCTTTCCATATACTACACTTAAAACAACCCTGTTAATAAAATGAGATGCTTGCTAAGAAGCAAATCTAGTGAATGTTGTTTTCATCCCCATGTCAGCATCTCTTCTCTTATGGAAATATAAAATTACTCTAGTGCAATTTGTCATTCCATAAATCCATGTGCTTATTGATTTTTTTCATTTGTTGGTGGAGACTAAAATTATGTTCGAAGTCGGAGTAAAAATTTCCAGGCTCAGTGATGTTCTCTGCTCACAGTTTAAGCATCTGTAGTTGCATCTGGAATTTTTGCATTGAGTGATGTGGACAGTTAATGGAGCAATGGCACAATTAATTGAATTGTTTCAGCAAGTTCACATAAAGGGTTCCTTCCAGCATTTTAACCCCCAGAGAGCGATGATCTCTTCACACACTTCTGAGCTACATGTTCTTCATAATAATTTATCTAAATGAAACCCCTGTCTAATAAAATATTCATAGCAGTAAACATTTTCTATTTACTGATGTTCTGTATGTCAGCATAGCATCAGGACAGCGTACTCTCCTTCAATTTCCTTCATGCAGGTCATAGCTCAGCCTTCACCTGTTATTTAAACAACTAATAGAGCAGCAGTTGAATGAACACCACACTGAAAAGTAAGCCCACAAGCAAACACAGACCTAACATGGATACCTTCTAAACATAAGAATATCAATATTTTCAAAAAATCTGTCTCGCAACAAAGTGCACAAACATGTGTCGGTAACAGGTGGTTTTTCCCCGGTTTTGATGAAATTGAGAAAGATTCATTATCACCAGAAATAGCTGCCAAAACCTACAGATCATTTGAGGAAACTAAAATTCAGAACTGAAAATGATGTGGCATTATTCAATTACAGCTGACTGCTGAGCAGTTACCTTAGCTGGAACAAAGAAGCCATTGCTGGAACCCAGAGTTTCTAATATCAAATCGAGTTTAGACTATGCCTCGATCCTAGGACTGGCTCTGGGGCTAGTGAGAGGACACAAAACCATAGAGAGGATCTTCTTTAGGTATTTGGTTTTATTTCAGCATAACTCAGTGGCAATTCAGGTGTCTGTGCTGTGCTGACAGCTGCCTGGAAGCCTACATGGGATTAATCCTCTTTCTCAGCTTGGGCTCCCTCCTGACAATGCAGCTGGACAAACTGGCCTCTGAACCATGATAAAATACCTGATTTCATAAGGAGATAAGATATTCTTTTGATACAAAGGGTTCCATGTTCAGAGAACACAGATCTGTCATCTTTAACTAGCCAACATTTTTACTAAATCTTCCAGGAAGATGACAAATTTGATAAGAATTTAAATACTCATTGTAGCCCAGCAGTGCTGGCTTTGAGTACACAGGTGCAGATGTTTGGTCTGCTCTATGTGGTTTGTCCACTCTGTATTTTTTCCCCTATGTCTGGGGATATAAAACATGGTGTGAGATCTGCTGTTTGAAAATTGTCAGTGATTTTGCCTCCCTCTTGCTGCAGGCTGCTTGATGTGCCCAGGATGTGATGCTCGTTTTGGCCCCCATTCAGAGCAGCCCTGCACCTGCACCAGTCCTGTGCCAAAGCCAAGTGCAACCCACACTCAAGAGCTTTGGGGAATTTAGGAATATTGAAGGAGTTCAGTGAATCAGCTTTCCCATTAGGGACAGTGGGTTAATGGTCTGGCTGCACTTCATGCCAGTGTGAGGCACGGTTTGCTTGTCTGATGAGGTCAAAAGCCAGTACAAGCAGCTGGTGAGACTGATACTGGCAAGAAACCACTTCAACCAAAGGAAATAAGTAATATTTTGGTCATGCTTAGAGATAATTATTTTCATTGCTGATATTTCTAAGAGCAGGATTTGCAAAACTCATTCCACATTTAGCTTCCTCCAAGGCAATAGGCATCTCTGATTCTACATGATTATACAGTCAGGAATGCCAGTGTGAGAGAAGCTGCTGCCAAAAGCAATCATTTGGGGGTTGCTAAGAAGCCTAGAAGTTCTGATCCTCATCCTTGAGTGCCATCTACTGTCCTGCAGCCACTGCATACCTTATGTGCACACCTCCCACTGGCAAAGCATTTCTGCCCCTGTGCCCAGACTGCCCCTGACCAGGAATGGACACACTTTTCATGACAGCAGAAGCATCAGACTGGAGTTCAGCACCCTGGAAACACCACCTTCAGTGGCTTTCTCAAGGGAATAATTTGCAAATGAATGCTATTCCATGTGCAGTAATCCCAAGGAAGTGTGTGAGCATGTGAACAAGTGTCACTTCTCTAGGAGTTTGTCGAGCACCATGTGCCAGCTCAGCATAGGAATCTATGCATGTGCAACCTGCCCCAATTAAAAGGCAACAAAATGAAGGATCACTGCCATTCCCTGAAACAGGAGTGGAAGACAATTCATCCTCTATGTAAACAAGAGACAGACATTTAATTCAAGAACTCTAACAACAATCTAGAAAATGCATGTATGGCTAATCACTTCTATACTCCATAGGAATAACCTGCTGAACGATGCAAGTAATGCAAAATACGCCCAGTTTGCACCCAGAAATGCACAGTTATCCACCAGGATTCTCGATGTGTGGTGTGACCCCAACAAAGACTTAGAGGGAATTTTGCTGATAACTGTCTTTTAACTGAGGAATAAGATGTAGAAATGAGAGGAAACAAACAAGTGCAGCTAAACTAGACCAAGTTAGTTAACTACTTGACCTCTTCTCTAATCTTGAACAATACTTGAAAAATATTACTTCAGGAGCCTTTATCTTCCAGCACAATGTTTCAAAGTCTGAAGTTAACCTCAGTTACTTAGCTGTCCTTCCCCACTTCTCCCTGTTTTCCCGTTATACTTAGATGTTTCCTCATTTTGCCACACCATGGAAACCCTGGAGACTTCTTCCACAGGCCTGGAAAATAATTTTCAAAGAAGACTAGGTCTGGAAACTTTATTGGCTGATAAGCCTTCCAGGAAGCTCATTTCTCTGAGCAGCACAGGAGGCTTTCCTAGACAGCCCAGACACCCACAGGACATGGGTGTGTGAGCAGAGAGCCCCGGCTGCAACCTGCTCCACTTCTGTGATGGCAAAAAAGTACAAACATGAAAGGCTCGTGTTTAATCCAACACCTCTGTGGGGAGTATGGACAGAATCACGGTCTGGGGGTGTCTCTGCATTAAGCTTTGGGGGGAAGAAGGCCTGCAGCCTTGACCTTGGCATGTTGCAGGGCTTCCCTTTCCACCTTCAAGGCCTGCAGGGGAACTCTGTCTTCAGCCCAGGAGCAGCCAGTGCTACAGATGAGAGACTCAGCTCCTGGTCCTCCTGTAGGATTTGTCATTCAGACAAGATGGGAATCAACCTCCCGTCTGGATATGAAGCTCAGAGAAGGCTGACTTGTCCCAGACCCCCTTATTCTGAACAGGGCAGGTCACAAGCATCCAAGCATCCAAAGCAACCCTGGGAAAGCAGCTGAATGAAGCTGCTTTGTCTACCTTGAGAAGTAGAGGGCTCCTGCAACCCTGCTCGCCCCATGCCCTCCCAGCAGAGCTGCTACATCCCAACCAGTCTAATGAAATGTAATTTTAAATCCCCCCATTACTTCAAGGAACAGATTTGTCATTTAGTGTGACAACCCAACTCGTAAAACCACATAATACAATGGTAAGAATTTGCATTATTGTGAGCATTTTGTGCACAACCTGCCACTAATTAAAACTGCTCACTTTCCTGAGTCTACCATAAAAGATTTGAAGAAGTTCGAATGTGATTTAACCTGAGATTATGGTGCTTTCCTACTGCAGCTTTTACAGCCTATAAAATGCCCGATTGTTGTGAAACCACTGCATAAGGACACGTAAGAGCTAACTCAGCACAGCTTTTGTTACAGATCCAAAGATTTAGAAACACTTCAGACTGAGCTAACACATATACCTCCATCCCCACATCCTGAAATGCAGGTGACATTCCTCTGTCAAAAAGAAAACAAACCGGCAGCAACATCAATCCTGCCGGACTTTCTGTCTCTCTCTGACAAATGATGCAAATACACAGTTTTGAATCCTGAGAAGGTCTGTGTTGAAAACAGCAGTGCAGGACAAGTGATCCCATTTCTCATAACAATGGTTTGGCCTGTGGACCCTGTTCCTGGTGGGTGACATCAAAGTGAAACTTAACAAGTGACCACCCTCTGGGTACAGTTGTACTCCTTTGAGTTTTGCAGGAATTGTAGGCCTATTGTAAGTTCCATTAACATGAAGTAGAAGTTTAATTTAACATGGATAAATGAAGCGTGGGCGTACTGATCTATTAGAAAGAATACTATTACCCAGGAAATTATAGTGGTCTCACGAGGTGGTAAAGGAAACCAAAGAAATTATATTTAGTTAGGTTATACCATTGGGGGTTTTGATAGGCTTGTTTTTGCTTTGTAATCAAGTGCAACATTATTTTATTATCATGGTTATACTATTATTACAGTGTAATCTTGCACTTGATTACAAATCAAACCCAGTGATAACTACAATAATAAAATAATGTGTTAACATAATAATCTAGCAAAACATAAAATAGGTGCTGTGCATCAGGCAAAACATTGCCAGCCAGTCAAGGGAGGGGATTGTCCCACTCTGCTCTCACTGGAGTGGCCTCACCTCGAGTGCTGGGGACAGTTTTGGGTGCCACAAGAAGAGGAGACTGAGGACAGACCCCTCCGGGGTCTGTAGCTGCCTCACAAGGGGAAGCAGAGGGGCAGACACTGACCTGTTTCTTCTCTGGTGATCAGTGACTGGACCCGAGGGAATGGCCTGAAGCTGAGTCAGGGCAGGGTTAGGTTTGATATTAGGAAAAAATTCTTCACCCAGAGGGTGGTTGGGCACTGGAACAGGCTGCCCAGAGAAGTAACAGCCCCAAGCCTGAGAGAGCTCAAGGAGCATTTGGACAATGCTCTCAGGCACATGGTGGGATTTTTGAGGTGCCTTGTGCAGGGACAGGAGTTGGACTCCATGATCTTCATGGGTCCTTTCCAACTCATAGGATAGTCTATGATTCTAAAATTCTAAATGTCGTCTAAAATGTCACGAATACAAATTAATAATATGAGTGCTGTAGTATAATTAGCAACTCCCAAGACACAAGAGGCACCTATCCCACTATGGACTAGAAAAATCTTGGAAAAATTATTATGGAAAGTAGATAAAGTAAGATGTAAAAGGTATATTTAAAGGACTCCATCTTCAAAGTTGATTTTCCCATATTCATGCTTGTCAACATCAACTTGCTGTGTTATTTCAATCAATTAACCTTGTTCTGCTGCTGTGCATCTTGGATGGACACAGGCAGCTAGATTTGAACAAGAAGGCAGACTCACTCTCTTGGCTTCTCCTGTGTTAAAATGCAGTCTCTCTTTCTGACAATTTCAAATTGACTGATCAGAAGAAATCGATAAAAGTCCAACTGGCAAATTCAAAATTTTACCCAACAAATCCAAAATTTAAATAGTGGGGTGAGAAGTAATTACCATTCAGAACAAATGCACAGACAGAAGGGCAGAGCTCTGCTGCCTCCCAAAGCCAGCCATCAATATTCATGGGTGTCAGACATGCATTTCCAGTCTCCTGCATCCCAGTGGGTGCCAAATAGGTACAGTAAAAGCCTGTCATACAATTTCCATATCTCAGCAACACCAAGACCTTTCCACACAGCTGCTGCCTCTGATTGAGGATGGAAATAGACATTTATAAAAACAAGGAAAACACCCAAAACTTACCAAGAATAAACACACTGCAAAACAAATTACACATCAGAAGATGGAGAGGTGTTGGTTAGAATAACAACTGGTCTGTCCCGATAACTCCAGCACACCGGGAGAAGTGAAGCTCCTGCCAGTATGTCAACAGGAATGGAAATCAAATCAACCAAAAAACAACCACGAATCAACAGAGCCTTATCAACCATCCTGCCTCGCCCATCAAATCTCACACCTAAGAGCTGATAGAGGAACACTTCATGTTTGTCTATTACTCATTGAACTTTCTAGTCCTGAACCTTTTTCATCTAGGAAGCTAAACAGCATCTTGGAGGAGAGATTCACTGACTGAACCCACTACTGTCACTGTGCTTATCAGACTGCCTGCAGGAACAGTAAAGTTTTCCAACAATAAAACTTATTACAACCAGAAAACACGGAGACTGGAAAAATGAAATAGATATTTGAAACTAATGCATGAAACTAAAATTTTGATATAGCACGTCATTTTAATCACAGCCTAGGCTCCATGACAGGCTCATGCACACATTCCCCTCATGCCATTAGCGTCTTTAATGACAATCTTGGCAGAACAGCCGGTAAGGATCCATTCTGTTTCTCTTGTAAATTCTCCATTCAGGAAAACATTGTATTTTGTCAATGAGGCAGCGTGCAAAATAGTGCAAGGCAGAGCAATAGGCATGTGGCCCCGCTTCCATCTACATAATTTTCATTTAATTTCCATGCAAACAGACAAATCATATCAGAGCCTCTTTCCCAGCATGTGCTGATAAAACACAAAGTAGGAACTTATTGCTACCCTTACTGTTAGGTCTCAGGGGAGTGAACTAACTTATGAGGGTATTTTAATGAATAATAGACAACTCTAGAACCAGAATTTCAAGGAATATGTCATGTGAATTGGATAGAGACAGTAAAATCATAATTTGCTGAGTAGAATTTAATGATAATAATTCAACTGAGAGATAGGAAAGGATGTAGAACAAAAAAGTTAATTCTGAGTTAATTGACCCAATCCTGGAAACATTAATAATTTAAACTAATGTATTACACTGGAATATTTGTCTTACAACATATTCAAGGCTTTTTTAGAGATTTCACCTCATTTCTCTGTATTTCTTTGCATCTTCTGTAAAGCATCTGTCTATATATGTATTGGCCTGCATAATGGCAGTGATTTTTCCATATTTTTGAGCACTAAGGCTGAGCTGGCCCACCACATGCATCTCTTCTAAAATGCAGCAGTCTATTGAAGAGGTCTTGGAATGTCACCAGCATTTGAGTTGAGCCCTTAAAGCAAGAATTTAAGATATTATTGTATTGATCACATTAAGTTACCATACACTAAAAAGAAATCTTACTCCTTTTTCACACAGTGCTTCCCATAAGACAGTAAAAGCACTAAATATGTTAGGATGTACACAAATACACCAAACAGCAAAATGCAGATGAGGCATCCATCTGCATCCAACAACAAACTTCCTGAGTGACGAGAGGAAACAGCCTCAAGTTGTGCCATGGGAGGTTTAAATTGGATATTAGGAAAATTTTTGTCACTGCAAGAGTGGTCAAGCATTGCAAAAGGCTGGCCAGGGAAGTGGTGGAGTCACTGTCCCTGGAAGAGTTCAGAAGACACGAGGATGTGGTGCTTAGGGGCGTGGTTTAGTGGTGCCCCTGGTAGTGTCAGGTTAATGGTTTGATTTGGTGATCTCAGAGGTCTTTCCCAACCTGAAGGATTCTGTGAACACAGAACACAAACTGAACAAGGATAAAAGAGATTGTCAATGTTAAATCCAGACAGAGAACAGAAACACAGCTGACCAGCCTTGGAGTTCTGCGTTTTCCCTCAAGTTCTCTGCTATCTGCAGCTGCAGCCAGCACAGGAAAATGAGCCAAATGTTAATCTTTACAGCAGACTGCAATAGGGCCATTCCTGGAAATTGTAGCTGCTCCTTGACAAGTGTGGAGAAACACATTCTACTGACTATTCCCTCAGCCCAACTTCACCCTGCTGAGGTTAGCAGGAAGAGAGAGCAAGTTCCCAGCATGAGGTAATATGTCCTAGATATTTAGTGCATGGAAACGTTGCTAGATATAGCTGCAGTCACCTTCTAGGAAGGAAAACAAGGGGTTTGTAAGAGAAAACAGAAGTAAAAGCAATAACTGGTATGGGGTGTTCAGGATGGGCAGAGTGGCTGAAGCCATTGAGGTGCACTCCTCTGTCACAGCTCACCCGTGATCACAGCTGAGTCTCAGCATCTGGGTCACAAATATGATGCTTGTAAGTAGAGAATATTTTATTTCTCACTTCACTAATGACTTAGAGAAGCTGCTACCCTTTCAGTCAGGTACAGGCAGATCCCTTGCTCACTGAGCTGCTTTGACACCAGGCTCTGTGGTGTGGTTGGGGAGGCAGTGAACATTTTAACTGAGTCTTTCTCCAGATCGGCAGCAGACAGGTAAATCTGTGGGTACGATGACACAGACTCAAATGAACTCTATCTTGGTAAAATGTCTTCAATTCTAGGTAAATCCTCTATCTGGATTTTAAAATTTTAGGAATGGGGATGAGACACGCCCACTCTGGGTCTCTGTGTCTCACATGGCTCCAGTGCCTGGAGCTGGTGCTGTTCTTCCTTTCAGATGAGGCTCAATCTGTCTGTGGGAAACACATAACCTGTCTTCATTTTACTTGGTATCTCCATGATCTGCCTGGTGCCTTTATGAAGCACCAAATTGACTGCTGGAACAGTTTATCATCATAGGGTCTTTCTTTTCATACATAACAATTCCGGTTTTCTCATTACCTTGTATCAATTTTTTGTTTGTTGCAAAGCATGTGAGTTTATATTTCTTTTCAACTAAACTCATAAAAGCTAATTACAATGAGGCAATGCACTTACAAAGCTACTACTGGATCTAATAGGCTATTGTCATAAAAAGTAAATAAAGATTCATGCATTTTAAAGCACATTTAGCTTCACTGATCTAGAAGCAAATTGGGCATGAGAAGATTGCACTGACAGCATTAAAACTGCTGCTGTATTTAAATTGACATCAGTAAAACAGAGATCTGTGAAACAGAAATGTAACTATACACATTCCAGATTTGGGGCGCTTTATGCTCCTGTGAGTTTTAAAACCTGTTGCATCTTCCAAAATTTTTGAGCAAAAGGATGAAATAAAAACCGTAATTGGATCTAAAACTTTATTTGCATTAAATAAAAACATTTAAATGAACGCCATTCAAAATTATTCTAATGAGTCATTCTTTCACATAAAAGATGTATTTTGGATGGGCAATTCTCAATTTCACCAAGCAGGCAAGACAGACCCATCCAATTTAATGTCTAAAATATGAAAAATAGCTCCCTGATTGGATGCAGCACACAAACTGTGGCTAAACTGGAAAAATATAAGGCCATATGTTCGACTAGTATAATAGGATTTACTCCACTGAAATAATCTAAATTATTTTAACATTTCCCTTCACCTCTAAGGAACAGGCAGGTAAAGGTGGATTCTGCCAGCCTCTTCTGCCACGTTTGTAGAGGTAGCATCCAAGGAGACATCCTGAGAGGCCTGGATGATAGTTTATGTGGCTTGTGCTTACCTAGAACTGCTTCCATGGTGTGTTTTGGGGTGACACCACGTCTCCAGATGAGCTGTGGAGCTGGGACTGCTGCAAAAATCTTGCCCCCACTTACCAAGAGCACATTGAGGCTTTGTTACCTAACCTGCTCTGCAGCCTGCTCTCATTGCCCATTAACTTCTGGCTTTGTTTCAGACCCCAGCCTTACAGAGTGTAGAGATGATGGGCCCAGCTGACCCAGTGATGGCTTCTTGAGCCCTGGTAGAGCTGTAACAGGAAATTCTGCTAACAGATTTCACTGGATAAATCTGTAAAGGGAAAGCAGCCCAGTTTATCAGCTCCTGAAGGAAAGTTTCAAAGCACATTTGCCTCTTGCAAAGCATGAAGGTGAACAGAGGCTCTGTTTTCTTCACACTGCAGTGTTGGGATTTTCTATTTAAAAACTGCTTCTAGCAAGAAAGTTAAGGTTTTTGACTTCGTGATAAGTTGCTCAGAGATTTGTCCTGGCTTTCTGTTGCTACACACTGAAACACACAGATTTTGTCCCCAGCATCCCAGCAGAAGGCAGACCTGAAGGGGTAGAGGCTCTGAAAGATGGAAGATATGACTGCAGCAGCTAAGTGTCTTACTCATACTTGGTAGCAAACAATAGGACACAGCAAGTCAGAAAGTTCTTTTCAATCCTGCATTCCTGTGGGATCAGGAAACCCCCTTATGATCTTTGTGATTTCACTTCTTTATCTGAATTACATAGCCCAGAATAATATTTTTCTAAGGTAAGCTTGCTTCTTTTACCTTTCATTTTTTTTTCTTTTTAACCAAATCCAATGAAATTAACAAAAAACCCTCAACAGTCTCAGCCAACCCACAAGAGACAAGTTTACTCCTTTTGCTGCAGGAAAAGCAAAACACAAGTGCCTTAGGGGGAACCAGCCTCACCAAGCCAATGCAAAGGCAGTCACAAGAAGCTTTTCATGCCAAACCACATTAAGCAAATGGATCCTACAGAAACACACTTTAGAATCAGGCCCTGCACAGACCAGGAGCAGATTTCAGCACTGAGCTGAATGTTTCACACTGTGCAACACTGGGTCACTTTGCCTGGACAAATGCCAGCTCATTTCTCTGACCTGTATGTTCCACAAAGCTCTAACAGGAGACTGGCTCGTGCTTTGGATGATGGTGCTGAAACCTAATGAACAGCAATGGCCCAAAAGGAGCTGCATTGCAAGGGCAGAAGGGATTTCTTCAGACTCAGAGGAGAGCAGCAAAACATCTCAGACCCATCTCAGCTGGAGGATGCTGCCACAGTCATGCCAAGAGCTACAGTCATGACCAGGCAGGAAGAGAATAAAGATGTTGGAGGAGACAGAAAACTGCTCAGGTCCCCCTATGCTTACAGTTATTTACCTGTAGCCTGCTGCCACTGAGCTAAAAAACGAGGAGCAATCCATCTAGGAAATAAAATCTAAGGTGTTCTGTAGCATTCCTGTTTTTCATTTTTCCCTGTTTAGGGAAAAAAAAAGAAAGTACTTGACGTGTCACTTTAAATCTCAGAAATATGGTCTCGTCCTTCTGTGCAGGTTAGAGTAACTGGTTTTGTTCAGACCTTTCTGCAAGAGACTCTATCTGCGAATAAAAACCTGTCAGACCCCTGGGGCAAACAACGAGTCTCTGCAGTATACCCTGGCAAGCTGTGAAAATCTGGGCTACAAGCAGATTTTCCTGAAAAAGGCCAGGATTAGCTCCCAGTGCTGTCAGGTGCCAAGACTGTGGCTCACACACACCTGAGCTGCCCAGTGCCAGGCTGGGAAGCCGGCACAGACCCCTCATTCCCTGAGGTCACCCTACTCTGGACTGCACACCCAGGGGCCTCGGGGTCCTCTGCCCCTCTCCAGAGGGGCGTTATTTACCTAAATCGAACACAATCTGACTCAAAGGGTGTGCAATCAATAAATGTTACACAGCCAACAGAAAGCAGCCATACAACCTTCTCCACGACCAGCCCTCATGATGGAAGCTACCAGAAACAGAAGCTGTTGGAAGTGTTTGTGCTCTGTTCATCTGTGCTGGACTGAGCTCCATGGGCAGCAGCCTCATCCCTGGCAGATCACAGGCTAAAAGCCCCATTAACCCACAGCAGGCAAAGGAACTGGTTGCTTAACAGCAAGGGGTTTGGAGGAGCAGAAAAAGCATGTTTACAAATGTGGAATGTTTATTGTTCTCCCATGTTTTCTCCTAATGCTGGCAGACTGACAAGATCCTCTTGTCAACGGGAACAAACACAGAGAGGGCAGTAAAGAATATCTCTGCCTTTTCCAATACGCCAGCCAGAGTCAGAGCTGGATGATATACAGGTGGCACAGAGGGAAGAAATAACAAGAAAGAGGCAGGTGATAAAAAAATTAAATGGCAACAGTTCTGCCTTTGTATCCGACAGCAGAATTTGGTCTTCAGAGTCCTATAAAGTAATGTTCCACGATGTGGATTATAGCTCAGCTCAAATGAGTCACAAGGACCTGGCACAGAACTACCAGGCCCTACCCACAGCAGTAAGCAAGGTGCCATTGAAACTCTCTCTAAAGGCTGGCATTGATTTATTCTGGTTAAAATTATCTTTGCGCCACAGACCCTTTGCTGCATCATCCAGAGCTCAGCAGTACAGGAAGCAAGATCAGAGACCTAAGGCAAGAGGTCCTCTGCTTTCCTCCTGGAAATAGGGAAAGACTTGCCATGTGCAAATGACCCTAAGCAAGGGGCAAGAAGCTGTAGGGAACAGCTCCTGTGTGGGATGGTGCACCCTGGAGGCCCAGGCAGAGCTGTTGGCATCACTGTCAGATGGACACAACGAGCCCTTTCCTTGCAGCAAGGTGCTTGCTGACCACAGAAAGCAGCTCCTGTTGCCCACAGGCTCCAGAGAACTGCCCAGTTCATGGCACATGCCAGCAAACTGCAGATTGGATCTCACAGCCTCACAGCCCTGGAGTGTCTTCTGCTGTTTAAACGAACTGGATAGAATTTGAGCTTCCCAGCAGTGTTACAGGGTTGGAAATTAATTTTCATTCAGCATTAGAGTGAATGTGAAAGTTATCTGATTTTTGCAAGAACAGAGTTATATTAAAAAATACTTATTTTCAAGACAGAAATGCTAGTTTATGGCTTAAAATATAGTCTGATACACCCTAGTGATTATTGTGCTAGTGACTAAATTTTTAATTTTTTGCAACAGATCACCATAAAGCTGGCAGAATGGGGACTTGGACTCCACACGCTGCAAAGTACTTCACCAGCAACAAGAATTACCCCATTGCTCTTCCAGCTTCCCAGGAGAAGTGCTGCAGACATGGATACACTTCCACAGTTTCAGTCAAAAACACAATTAGACAAAAGCACTCTAAACAGTTTTATTTGCCGTGACAGGCTCCTGGGGATGCTGCACACCTCCAGAGCAGCAGCCAGAGAGGGACCCTTATTTCCACTTTCTCACAAGTGGTGGTAGCAAAACAGAGCCCAGGCTCCCAGGGGCTGCAGCAGAGCAGCTCCATGGGACAGGGGGCTGCCCTGAGGAAAGCAGTCGCTTCCAGAGCATGTGATGAAGAAAAACAACACCCAGTTCCAGCAGGAGAGCGCAGAGCAGAACACCCTGTAGAACGTGACCCTCCTGTCCACAGCTGGGCAGGACAGGACATAACAAAGCTTTGCTGAGAGCCCAGGAGGGACATGTGCACTCCTTATTAACCCCAGTGATTAACCCCAGGTCACTGATGCTGCCTCAGGTATCACACAGCAGTGCAGGTGAGGATACCCAAACACCCCAGAGGCCAGGGGATAACTGCAGCTGGTGGCACTCAGGAACTGTAGCCCCAAACACTTGCTCTGACTTTGGCCCCCACACCCTGGACACAGCAAAGAGCCTGGCCTGGGGCAGGGTTTGGGGTGGCTGCACTCCCACGTGGGATGGAGGAAAAGACTCAAAACCTCCAGCCAGACAAACCTGGGGAATTGCTGACACCAGGTGCTGCCTTGCTGTCCTTCCTGGTGAGGCACAGAGGCTCTGAGGGTGCAATTCAGGTGATATTTGGGGTGAACTACCAGCAGGCACTGCCTGCTCTTCTCAGATACGTATTTCTGGCTCTCACATCCTGCTTACCATGATAATACTGCAAGTTTCCCAGCCTGCTAAGGGAAGGACAGACTTGTCCTGAGAGAGAGAAGAGACCATCCATACAGAAGATTTACAGCAGGTCCCATGGAATTTTTTAAGAGGAATTTACAATGCAAATCAAGGTTTTACTAAAACCTGAATTTTTATGGGGCTGATTTTTATTACATTAAAAGTGACAATCTTTCTAGATCTGTCTGTACAGGTGCAGCAGAAGGAGAAAAAATAGTTCAGTTACCAAGAAGTACATGGCCATTTGCCCAAAGAAGTGACGGCAGGTCAAGTGCTGAACATGGTTATAATTTAATCTACTAGAAGACAGACAGATCTAACACCTGCAGGTGTTAGAAAAGAGGAAAAACTGCTTTCCAGAAGATCCAAGTACTCTCTGTAGCTCCTCCTGCTCTAGCCAAATTTAGGTTGAGACACTGTTCAAAAGACAAATACAAGTCCATTTAATACTTTAACATAATTAAATTAAACCTCCAAATTGACAACAATCTGTTTGCAGGCAGCACAGACTTCCCTGACTTGCTTCCTTGCATTTATACAATTTATTTATGGACTGCTCCATTGCTTGCAAGTCTTGTAACCAAAATCCATTCCCAAAGGAGAAATTCAGCAGAAAGCAAGCCAAGATATAAGCTTGACCAGGGAAATTTTCACTGCCCCCTTCCCAGAGCAGAACCTCACCATCAGCACTGAGTTTCTTGTTTCACGTAGCACAGCTGCAGCTCCTCATGAGGTGGAGATGACCCTTCCCCAGTTTTATGGGCTGCCCAGTTTTGGATCTTTCTCTTTCTCAACCTGAGGAGGGCTAAAACTTCAACAGGGATTAGAAAGCCGTGTATGAGGAAGCCACTTCAGTTAAATGAATGTTCCCAGACAAGAGGAACAATCAGTACAAGTGTTACTGGTGACATTTTACTTCATGGAAAATAAAAACTGCTTTAAGTACTGTGTCTGTATCAGGGAGTACCTGTGCCCACATAAACATCTTAACTGCATCCATGGTTTCACACCATTTCTGCTTCCTCTTCATTCCTGCTCAACCCTCAACACACCTTCATTAGGGCTAACAAGTTGGTTTTTGAGTTTTTAGCATAGCTACTGTAAGACTGCAACAGGCCTCCAGAAGTGTCTAGCAGATTTTTCTACTAAATTAATTGAGATAAAAGGAAAGACATGGAAAGGAATAGAAAAGATTCCTGTTAATTTGCTAATTTCATATGAAGAATTTATCTCGATGGAGAACATTGTACTAGAGTCATACACAGTCTACCTGTCAATAGAGTCCTGGGGATGGGGCTGTTGTATGAACGAACAAGTGAAATTTCATCAGTTAGGGGAAAAAAAAAGTCCAAATGACTGTATCCATCTCATATTGGTGCCATTCTGCAAATACGAAATTTTATTTCTCATCTCTCATAATAAAAGAATATAAAAATCTTGAGGAGATTTTTCAGACAGGACGTCACTAAAAACACACATCAAAATAATGAGAAAGAATAACAAAAGGCTAGAATAAGTTAAATTGCTGTGACAATTTTTACAAGCAATTCTGCCGTAATAAGACCAGTGAGAAGATGACTTTAAAGCACCACGGAGCACTGTAGTCTTTCCTTCAAAGTACTTTGATGACGACACTTTCCTCACTCACCTGGCTTCCAGTCTTTATTGTCCAACATTAAAAGCATAGCAATAACAACAACAACAACAGCAACAACAAAACTAGATAAAAAAACCCAGATATAAAGTATGGATAATGTCAGACAAAATCCGAAATGAAATTAAGATGAAATTTATGTGTGTGGAGCAAATCCAGCTTTCAATAGCACAATTAAAAGCTCTGACTCAAATGTTTTTGGAAGAGGGTGATGCAAATATAGGTTTAATAGATTTAATCACTGCTGAGAAAGGGTGTGGAGCAACCCCCCCTCCTCTTGACAGGTATCATCACCCTCTCCAGTCCCGAGCTCTTGTGCCGATTTCAGCTCTTCAGCCTTTGACTCTCACTTGACCAGAAGCCATCTGTTCTCCACCAATGCAAGCCAAAGCTATGTAGGTTCCTAATGCTATTTCCAAACGTGATCAAGCAGAGAATCATCATAGGCTGCCACATTTTCAGTGGCTCTAAAAAATCCTGCAAGTTAGCATTTAGCTGCCTCAAGATAATTTACAACCAGGGACCCATATTCAAGGAGATACAGAGAGTATCTACTTAGTATTCCCCCCCTCCTCTCACTCTAAGCACAATTTAAACCTTGGGTAGCAGAAAAGAAGCTGTTCTATGGATTCAGGGCACATCATACAGAGCCTTCTTTCCCAACAGCAACACAGATACACCACAACTTAATCCCATTTGTCACATCAAGTAAACAGGCAGTTGCTCATGTGGAGAAAATTCAGTAGCAGGACACTCAATTTCTCAACTAAAGTTTCCTATGTATCTAATAATCTGGAAAGAGGGTGAATAACGATGTAGTAGGTTTTCAGATTTCACAGAATTATTTAGGTTAGCTGAGGTTACAAGAAAGCTTAAGGACTTGGAAAGAGAATAAATGCTGCTGGGTGAGCACACAGCAGAGCAGCCTGTGGATCCTACTGATGGCAAAAGATAAACTAATACATCCTGTTGGATATAAATTGCACTGCACACATCCCAGGTACAAGATGTCATTGGAGAGAAAAAAAATAATCTCATCTCTGAATTTATGACACAGATGGTGCAAGCAGTGTAGGAGTTTCCGTTCACTCACACCCTAGCAGAACAATAAATTGTAGTGGTTACTTAGCACAAACAGAAACATAATGCATTTAAAACTAACAGGAATAAGTAATAATTTCTGAAAGTAATGCAACTGTCAGCTGGAACTTGGTGTAGTCAAGATGCATTTAAACCTACGATTTGGTATGATCTTTAAAATGCCTGATCATGTCTAGATACCCAAATGTCACATCAAAGTGCTGAACTGCAGTGCTTTCCCCCTCTGCAGGGAAACCAACATCAGAGTCTGCCCAAGTGCTCAGCACATCTCTGTCACCACACAATAATGATGGTAATTATCAATAATAACAATAATGTGGTTGTAAAGCTGCTCTGGCAGCTGGAGCTGATGAATGCTGCATCCAACACCAGCATTGTGATCCCCTGGCATCACAAAGGGAAGAGAAGCCTGCACTGGGAGTCACAGAGGGGTCTGCTGGCCACTTCTGGACCATGGTCTGGCAACTTGCTGGCAGCTGTGAACCTTCTGCAACAGAACCAAGAAAGCTCAATATCTTCTGCAGTGTCCACTCAGAGCAGCTGATGAGGTTCTCTCGCATTCCTTCACCAGCCCCAGCAGAGGAAGAGCAGCCCTCTCTTTCTTGCTCATAAACACATGACACAATGGAAACCCACTGCTGCTCATCCCTAAAGGGCTGAGAGGAGAGGCACAACCTCCATCTCTTGTCAGAAGCTCCATCATGTGTAAGATAGCTGACACCCTATCACACCAGTATTTTTAATTAATCAGGCATTTCTCCATTGAGATGAAACACCGTGTACATTTCTCATTTACTCTCCCCAATGCATGCTTATTAATTAGCATATTAACTTGCTTAGTTCTTTAGGAACTGCATGCAATGGAAAATGTTCTCACTTGTCAAACGCAACTCATTGATTACTGTAAGTCACTTAAGAAAGACTAATTGATAAATATATCTGAGCCCTGATTAATTGGTGAAAAATCCATCATGCTGCATCCTGTTGTCCCTTTATAATAAGGTTCTTGAATTAACTTACAACTTGATTTTTCCTTCTTTTAATTAAGAAAACCACCGAAAACCAGAAGTATTTGTGGATGGTGTCTAGTCAATTTTCTGGTTATGCATGAAGTGAAATCGACTTCATTTACCTTATTAGCCCAAAAGTAAGGAAATGAGCCTACTCTGTCAACTAGAATTTATCTTTGGGGCTGAGAGAGCTGATGTGGAAACTTGGAAGTAATTTCTTCACTCTTCTATTTGTTATATGTAATTTTTTAAGGTTTCTTTCTGATTACATAAATTAAAAGTGACTTCTACAAATCTGAAAGAGATGTGCTGCACACACTTTTCAGTACAGCACATGGCATCTTTTGAAACAGCCCAGTGTAAGATTATGCAGACTGTATAGAATGCACAAGGTAAAATATACAGAGTAAAAATGACAGAACATTCATAGTTATGTTTGCAAACAGTAAAACTCTCCCTGCTCAGTCCATGGCCATGCACCTCAGTTACTCTCACAAGAATTCTGCTGATATAAGAATATTTCCCCTCTTCTTACTTCAGCAAATTGTAGCTTTAATAATATTTTTAAAAAATTATTTCACTGGGGTCCTACTCAAATCAATCCACAAGTTCCTCTGAGGTTCATTTTTCCCAAAATGGAACTTTTTCTCCTCCCCTCACAAAGCCTGAAGGCAACATGCCTGCTTTGGTCCAGCCCAAGGCAGCAGTGCCAGCACCCAGCACTGCCCCAGCAGCCTCCTCATTTCTCAAAGTATTTCCACAAATTTTCCATGTCTGTCCTGAAATGACAATTTTTGCCTAAAAATCTACATGGTGCTGTTTGTCTGTGGATAAATATTTGGGCTATCAACAGCTAATACTGGTTCTCTGGCAAAAAACGGGGATAATTACAATGCCTCTTCAAATCAGAGATATTTCCTTGCTGCTAAAAGGGTGGCATGCTTTACACCTTTAAACTACCTTAAGTAATCATTTTCTAGGCCAAACAGAAAATCCATTTCTATTAGTTTCCAAAGACCTTGAAAGTATGTATGTAGGAAGATCACTTCCATAAATTCACCATTTTAGAGTCACTGGCTAACACAGAATTTATGCAAGTGCAGGTCAGCCACACAATTCAGTATTTATATGCTCCCAGTCAAGCTCCTGGGAGCTAGAGTAAAATGCTAAAAATAAAATACACATGTTGTAAAACACACAAGATTTAGAGATGGAACTATTCTGACAGTTCAAAATAAAAGATCTTTGTGCATAAGATTTCCATAGCTAGGCCTGTACCTAAATCACATATTGATTTAACTCACTGTAGACAAGTTATATAAGCTTTGGAATGATGTATTCTTGATCAATGTGTCTTAGAAATTAATCTCTGCCAGGCTTACTCATTTAGGCAAGTGAAGAAGTCAGATAAATATCTGTACATTTTACTTTATAGGACAGTAAACCAATTCCTAATCCAATTTGTAAGCAAACAGCATCATTTGTTTCCAAGAAATATCAGTATTAAAATACCTTTCTAAGAAAATCTGAAAAAAAACTTCAAAAATTAATGTTTTATCTATGAAATACATGCGTTATAAAAATGATACGTGAGTATGCAAACATGATGATGAGAGATACAGAGGAGAATGAAAAATCCCTTTGAACAAAGGGATCTGGGGTCTCAGTCAGATGAAAGTTAGACGTATTTGATATTTTGCTTCTTTGAAGTGCTAATAATGATTCCACACTTGAGTGCAGGGGCGATGCCCCACTTCATTGCAAACACACTGACCCTAATATGGGGAGAAATAAATGTTTGCACCTACACAGGCAGGCCTCTGGGTACTTTAAAACATGCTCTGAGCATGTTCCCAGGTTAGAGATAGGGAAACTGAGGCACAGAAAGGCAAAATGACCCTCTGAAAGGCACAAGGCAAGCTGAGGTACAAATACCAGGAGTGAAGGCTTTTATTTGAATGCCAACTCTACTACTGCAAACCTCCTTTCTTATCCCATTTTTGCTCAAATCCCACTGATCGTAGCAGCGGGAGCTCAAGGACAGATCCTGACCTGGCTTAGAGCTGGGTCAGTCATGAACACGCTCCTCACCTGTTCTATGAGCTCCTGTGTCCCAGCTCAGGTTTGGGGCAGTCCAACCAAAAGGCAAAAAGCTGACTCGCTGTCACAGATTCTCCTGGTGGCCTCAGCAATAAGAACCCCACAGTCTGACACTATCCACGGGTCGTTCCTGGCAGTGTGCACACAAGCTCTGCTCCCAGCAGAGCATGAACCTCAGCACAGACCCGTGGCCAAGCACACACTGATACTCCCCAAGCTACCAGCACTGGGAAAATCAGGCACAACAGATTGCTGCAGCCTCGGGGGACTCTCTGCAAAAGCAAATATTCAAAGAAGGAGGGAAGGCACTTACCGTACAGAACTGCAATGAGCGACACCGGCATGACCAGGATACCCACCAGCATGTCTGCTACTGCCAGCGACATCAGGAAGAAGTTTGTGGCATTCTGCAACTTCTTCTCCAAGGACACAGCCATAATTACCAATATGTTCCCCCCAATGGTCAGCAGGATGACAACCAAGATCAGGAGGGCTGGCCAATTCTTCTCCCTCACAGACATCCGAGAGACTTCGCCCTTCTCAGAGGCATTGAGAGGATCAGATGTAGGCAAACTCTGGTTCAGAGTCAAATTGCTGCTTAAGGACCAAGCCATCAGACCACCATGCAAACTAAAATCCAGTGTGACAGACACTGTTGTTAAGCTGAGTAATATTCCAGTGCTACTTAAAGTGCTCATTGTCTGGGGCTGGTTTCTCTGTCTCTTAACCGTGCCTCAGAGACAATCCCTTTTCCAAATTCCAGGTCCAAGGCAGATGCCGAACATCACAAAACCTGAGCCAGAAAATCATTTGATCTTCCATAGTGAAGTAAACCTTACAGAAGCTAGCGTGGAGCTCTTCTAGTTTCCTTGGGCGCGGCAGGTGATGACCATTGACCAGCAACCTCAAGGGAAAGGAGACTTTGCAATCTCCAGCTGGTTTCCAAGTTCACCATTCTGAAAAGTAAAGAAAAAGGATATTCTTCGCTGAAACCACACTATACACAACACCCCCTTTATTCCCCATGCAACTGACATTCTTATTCTTCCCCTTCCTGCTGGCTAGGATGTTCTCCAGACTGCAAACAATTTATCTGAAGGGTACAGACTATGCCTACAATCATGGGGGAGAGAGGCAGAGAATCACATCAGCGTGCTCTGGCTGGTTAAAAGCTGATTATCACTAATTAAACGTTTTGTGAAACCTGCAAAAGCAAGTCTGAAGAGCAAAATATGTTTCAATTGATATCCACTTCACAGATGCTCTGCTGCTGTGTAAAATAGTCATTGTACAAAATTCCAACCAATCCAGATAGTGCAGTCAAGCACAGGGTAATCCATCACCTTAAATGGAAGGGTTTGGATATATTTTACATATTCCGAGGTAAAATGAAGGTGGTGTAAAAACCCTCAGATCTTAACGATTAACTCTTACAATAACAAATACCATAATTTGGTTTCTTTTGGGAAATGAATGGTGGATAAGATGCAATATCTATTAGGCAACATTATATGATCCTTCTGGAACAAACAGACAACAAAGAGTTAAGAGAAAAGAAAGGACAAACTTTCGTAAAAGCTGAGCCCTTATTTCTACTTTTCACCTGTTTTTGTGCCACTGCTTCCTGTTGATAACGAGCACACAGCCAGGCCAGTAAACCTGATCCCACCGCCTGCTGCCCAGGACTACTGGCCCCACACCCTCACCCCACACACAGGCAGGGGCACAGGTTTCCTCACAGCATCTCACGTGATTTGTGCTTCTTCACAAAGCAGCTGACAGTGAGGGCAAGTCTGGTTACAACCCCTGGCTGCCCATGTAACACAGACCAGAGAACATCACGCTGCTGCCTCTGAAGTCCTTCAGCCTCATGCATCGGGCTAATTTGGTAAATTAAACCTACTCTTGACTTCAGGCACATGCCTGCACCCACTGAAGCTAAGGGCATGTACTCCTAGCCCTGGTTAAATCACATCCTTGGGAACTCAGTAATTCTGACTGCCAATCCTGTACAACTGATGGAAAACAGCAGCTTTGCTTTGCTTTTCCACTGAATCAGAGTCAAATTCCTACCAACCACACACAGCACAGGGCTAAAAGCACAGAAGGAAAGCACTTAGTCGAGCAGTGGTATGGAAGTGGACCAGTAAGTAGAATAAAATCAAAAGCAGCCAACTTCTTTTGAGTATATCCTCAACTTTTTGTGTAGCCCACAGGAAAAGAGCTGTTGTATCACTGTTAAGTAAATAACTAAATAAAAGCCAGATTTTAGCCCTTGAATGCACTGTGGCACACATCTGACACAGTAATTTGCTATCCAGGGATCTAAAGCTACACGTAATTCATGGGATTACATTAGATTTTATGTCAAATAGGAAGTGCTCAGAGTCCTATCATAAAATGTTTAACATTCATGAAGGTTTTGGAAACTTGCTAATGGGCTTTGTGCACAAAAATATTTCTTAAATGAGCAGTGTATACAATGAACCCAGATTTGCTTCTGCATTGTAGTTAATTACTCCCAGAGGGTCCCTAAACCTCATATTTAGGAAGAAGTTTTGCACGATGGGCACAGAAAATTTTGCAGCTGCACATGCAGATGAATGAGCAAGTGGTCACTGGACCATTTATTTTTTCCAACTTAGCTGGTCTCAAAAAAAGAAAAAAAGTTTCTAGAAAATTTCTAAATACTTCAGAATATTTTTTCCAAAACACAGCTTTTAATTCAAAGCTGTGATGACAATTTTTCCAAATCACCTTTCCACAGTAAAGAAGACACTAGGCAGCCAAAGGATCATGGGCAGGACATGCCTTAACTCTAGATCATGAAAACAAACAAACAACCCCCAAACAAAACCATACCACAAAAAACAACTGTAATATAAGGCTTCTGAATTAAAAGTGTCTATTTTTATAATTGTTCAGGACTGAATTCTGAAATGGTGAGTAGATTCATTCTCCTTGCAATTTGCAGAGCCAGTTTGGAAAATTCACATGGGAATTTGACTATAGGAATGCTGAAGTTTGGGCTCCACCTTCAGAATTAACTGTTCTATTGCTTTGCTAATACTCTTGTTCTTATTATTTTACACAGATCCTGGCTTGAAGTCATCAGTTTTCCTTTTCACTGCGTCCCTCAGTCTCCACAAGGTAAAACTTTATGACTAATTCCTTCAGTTACAGTCTTCTAAGCACACCACTGTACCAGAAATAATAATTCACATTTTATTCATGGATTCTGCATTTATTTAAGAACCATCTCCACAATTTTAAATTGAAACATGTGCCTATCACAGATTTTTTTTCCAATAGCTAACATCAAAGTACACATACTGAATTTTGTGGGCAATCATCAATTCCAGTTCAATCTACCACTGACAGTCCTTAAAATTATAATTTAAACATTCAGCAAAACCAAGTTCTTTTCTATGCCACTTCTGCTTTTTGATAAAGTCAAATAATGAGTACTTTTGGCACATTCTTTCCCTTCAGTCTTTGAGTCCGGTTTAGAATAAACTGAAAGTAGAAAAACATTTTTGTCTATCAAGAAACACATGAATTATTTAAAGCAGAGTTTGGTATGCTAAAGTTTTTGGATATTCAAGAAGGTTAAGTTGAAGGTAAACAAAAGCTACAATGGTTAATAGGTCTGGACTGGTGGGGCACTGGTGGGGGGCTCAGACACCTTTGGGAGTATTTCCCACCATTCCACTTGTTGAAAGGAAAAAAACCAAACCTTTCTTGGAACAAACACAATTATTTTTCCTTTGAATTAAATGCATTTATCTTTAGTTGTTTTACCCTTCAAAGCACAGAGCACTTTTTCCTGGAGAAAAGCAGCTGCCTGCTGAGACTTGAGACGTTCCCCGGCCCCCAGCCTGAATCCTGGACAGACTGCAGAGCTCCTGTGCTCTCGTGAATCACTGAGCAAACCTCTGGGACTCACACCCCAAATGTTAACAACGTGCATTTGAAATTGGGCAAGAAACCAGGATTGTCAGTTTAGCCCCAAAAAAGAATTTGAGTTTCAGGCAGACTGAGAATAATACATTAATTCATGGGGAGTCCTGCTGTGAAAAAAAAACCCCAAAAGTACTCAATAATCAAAAGTGATGACTTTCAGCAATCCCCTCCCCACAAGAAAAAACAAGAATCACCCAGTGGCATCACAGGTACAAAGGCCATATGCAAGACAGATCTTCTCATCCCAAACTATTGGCAGTGCCCAGTTCTCCAAGTCATATTCACATCTCCTCAATAACCAGATGAAAGCCAATGAGCTGCTAAAGAACAAACATTTTTAAATAAAAGGTTTTTCCTTCAGCCTAGACTTTGATGGTGGACCTACATCAGGGAAAAAATAAATCTGAAGTCAACTAAGCTGAACTGCAAGTACTGCAATTTTTGACAGAAAAACAGTTGCAGATAGTTCACAACTATCTGAGCCAGATAGTCAGATGACATAAATTTTTATAGCTCCATGAAGCCCTTTTCAAAATAGCAAATAATTTTAAATTATATAATAGAATACACAATTTATGATCAATAAGGCAGATTTAAGGCTTCATTCTTCACTCTAAACCCTGAATTTCTTGCCATTTGCATATTTACTTTTTTTTTAATCCATTGCCAAATTAATTTTCACCCTTTTTGGGAACAGAAGGTTGCTTTAAAATACAGATTTTCATGGCAAACTTGCAAAGGCCACTTTCATTTTAGTGATTCAATCAAGCCATATTTTTATATTAAGAGAATTCTATATTTTGGGCACTTGGAACTGATCTTTCTCCTCTTTGTAGGAGCACTAGGAAACATCCCTATTTCTGTGCAGTTCTATTTCTAAACAGTGTGTGAGAATGCAGCAAGTCCAACGGAGATGACCAGGGTGATGTGGAAGGAAGCACATTAAATACTAGGCTTGGTTCAGCACCAGGTTTGGTTCAGGCCAGTGACAAAGCTCTGAACAGGGATGTATTTGCTGCCTACATCTACGTGCTGGTACTTACACAGGAAACAGGGAGACTCTCCCAAAAGCTGGGTAGCAAAACAAAAAGTAATTGTGACTGTCAGACCTAAGGAAATCATGTATGAAGTAGGGAAAAAAATAGATAAAAGAAATCTCAGTCCAGGTGGTCTGCCAAGGTAACAGAGAGACTGTGGGATCTCCATCCTCACAGATGCTCAGAACACAGCTGCCATCTACCCTCAAACACCCCATCTAACCTGGAGGTTAGTTCTGCCTTGAGCACCTTGAGGTTGGACTAGAGACCTTCAAAAAGTCCCTTTCAGATTAAATTATTCTAGAATTGGATCAGAGCTTCTGAGCAAAGCTGTCCAGTATGAATTTTGAGCTCCTACCCTTGGGTACACACCCCATGCCTGTCCTTTATTGTTCAAGCTCAGGATTAGCTCAGCACATCCTCTCTCCTTTGGTTTCCCCAAGGCCAGAAATAAAAGTGCATGGCCAGGTGGGCAAACTCCTGGGCCTCACAGCTGCACCAGCACGTGCTCCTCACACCACAGAGACGCACACACAGAACCAGGTCCTCACCTTTGGGCACCTCTTGAGGTCAGGTGTGTCTAAGGAACCTACAGTTCAAGCACATTCTGAAAAGTGGCAATTTTGGAAAGCCCCAGCTCATTTTAGCCACTTGGCAGCATCAGGAAATCTCCTTGTCTTTTGAAAGCAGTGCCTGCACTGTCAACACAGAGGCAACAGTTTCACAGTCACTGCAGTGGGGAAAGAAAAAGCAAAACCCAATGATTATTCTGGAGATACCCACTGCAAAGTTAACTGAAGTTGCAACCCAGAGAAGTGGTTATGCCTTATTTGACTATTTTTGTGAGCTACTCTCGAGTTTGGGAATATATTATTAGTACTTTGTTCAGAGATTTTCTTTTCAAGGAAGAATTTGATACTCCCTCTTCAGTTTTGCAAGAAATTCTGGAAGTTTTCCCAACAGGTATTGGAGATAAATCAGTGCAAAAAACACTTAATAAAACCTTAGGGAAACCTCCCCAAACACAGCTTTTCACCACTCTTTTTTAATTCCAACACTGAAAATAACTATTTAATTACTTGCAAACTAAAAAACTAGTATTTCATTTTTTCACAGCAAGAGGAAAATGGATTTTCTCAGATACAAGCTCAAGTAATGATATTTTGTAGGGTCATAATAATGAATCACTACCATTCTGTCCAAAAGAAAATAGCATCAATTTCCCTCTCTATATCTTCTCTCACACTGAGTCAGAAAGGCATTAATTTCTTTTCTAGACATTTCAAGGCAATACAAACACACAGAGAGATCTTAATCTACCTTCTGGCGGTAAGATCAGCATCCTTTTTATTTTCCCTTTGTGGAAGAGCACCTGGGAACCTCACAAGAAGATGTAGATACTCTGCCACTCCCTGCAATGATAAACTCGCTCTCTTGGCTCAGACATGCAGAAATACTACAACAGAATAAATCTGAATCTCATCACGCACCATCCTAAATTCTTGGAATGATTACACCCCAGTTGTTCATATTTTCTGTGGATAGATATAATTCCAAACTGCCTCTCTGGTTTTTTGTTCGGGTTTTTTGTTTTACTATTTGTGCCCCCAGTGGCTGAAATTCAAAGCACATATTAACTCTCTGCAGTTAGTGCATTTATCATGGCAATCCTGACCCTGCTTTCCTGTTGCTTCAATAAATCACATTATTCATGAATCTGGATCATACAAAGTCCTGCTGAATGCAATCAGACCCACATCCTGAACTGGTGACTGCACTATTTGTGCAGCTGTGCCTCTGAAAATTCCTACTGAGCTTGACCAGCCCCACAGTGCTGAATTGGCTATAACCTGAATTCAAGCCCTGCCTCTGATTTCTGAGGACCAGCTGGAACACAAGGGACATTTATCTTCCGCCAAACTTTTACACCTTTAAAGCAGGAGTATTGTGGTGTTTGCTCCCTGGGACATGGAGTTTTGAGAGTCTGCAGGATTCCCAAGGCAGCTCTTGTGATTGTGAGGACCTGGCTTCTGCCCCCTTTGCAGTGACATTCCCTCTGTCTCTTTTTAATTCAGCTGTACAAGGTGCCAAACATGAAGTGTAACATTGGTGGAAAAATCTTGTGTGGTGGCTTTTTTACGCTCAGCTTTTCAGGGTTGGTGTAGCAAGCTACCTTTAAACTTTTTCTTACTCTTTCTAAACTTTCTATCTCTCTAGAAAACTAATTTGTCTTCTTCTCTCAAATGTTTTGCATGGCAGGTCTTTGTTTACATCATTAAAATCAGGAAGTGAGCACTTACCCAAAATTAAACATAATAAACCAAAGCAACAAAAACACTTGCTACTTTCCGTAGCTAACTTTTTTGCAAGTTTTAAAGCCAGGCCTATTTGAAAACCAGAAGACACCACAATTTTCAGCAGTTTTTGATTTACAGTGCTCTATCCCATGCGTGGTTGAATAACTTCCTAGTTCCAAGTGCAACCGCAGGAAAACAGGTATTTACACATGCAAATACCCACATGCCTCTAAATAAAAAATAATCATTGAGCTATTTGTTTTCATGTTTTAGGGGAAATACCACATCCAGTATCAATAAGCCTGGCACTCTGTAATGATGGTGCACCCTTTGCAGTAGTAGCAGAGAGCAGCAGTCAGTGTGCAGAGGAGAACATGAGAGCGAGCGCCATGAGTCACAGCCTGAGCGCACACACGGAACACACGCCCGTGGTCGGGGAACGCTGCTGACTCATTCACCACTTAATAACTCAAATTCCTTAATAAAGCGAGAAATCACTCGATATTTCTCTCCGAGCTCTCTCATTCCAGCTCTCTGGGCCTTCTGAAACCCACAGATCCACAGTGTGAGCGCCACGGCATCACTCGTTTTCTAGTGAAGAGACTGAGATTTATGATGCAGTGACACCGTGCTCAGCCTACACCTCATCCCGCACGAGATCCAGGGAGCAATCTCCCCTTTGCTTTGCATGTGGGTCCTCAGCTCAGGCAGTCTGAGCCCTGGTGCCCTTGCACAGCCTGGTGCATCACCAGGACACGGCTGCTCACCATGGGCTTCACATGGCTGAAATTTAGCTTCTCCTCTAAATCTGTTTTCCCAGTAAGCACCTCAACCTGCAGCACTTTCTAATTCAAGGCTCAGGGAGTTATTTTTTTTTAATTATAAGATGTTTAATGGAGGTCTCCTCCCTACTTTGGTAGTGCAGTCTTAATATAAGTTACAGATAACCTCTCCTGTTATTGCTGTCTGTCCTTAAAAAGAATAAATTACAGCATCAAATAAGCCAAGGAAAAGGAAAACAAAGGTC
Organism: Orthonyx spaldingii; assembly: GCA_013397795.1. NCBI lineage: Eukaryota > Metazoa > Chordata > Aves > Passeriformes > Orthonychidae > Orthonyx > Orthonyx spaldingii. The sequence goes on along the minus strand of VZTJ01004342.1, from coordinate 10,118 downwards.
AAAGCATAATAAAAAGTGTGCCTAATGAACTGACAAGTGGCTCAGGGATTTTACTGTAATAGCTTAATTGAATATGTGTTTTCACATACCTGTAGAGTGTCAGAGAAGGGATTATTGAAACATTCATAAGTTAATTGACTTATCTTTATCTCACTCATAGCAACAGTTGATACAATAACTACATAGAAAATATAGCTACTCATAGGGGTTTTTTTTCCTTTTAATTTTGTTCTTCTTTCTTTTTCTTGGGAAACTGACCTATATGGACCCAAAAGGGTATGACTGAGAGTAAAATTCAAAAAGCCAACACTTTTCTGATCTAAGTACATCATAACTGGATATTTTGGTAAATCTGTACTAAGGGAAACTCTAATGGCAAAAGTAGGTAGAAAAGAAAACTCTCAGAAACTGGTAATTAAAAAAAAAAAAAAAAATCAGAAAAAGGACAAAGAAGATAAGACTGAAACAGTTAAAACAACCGGTCTGTGTGATGCCTGCAGCTAAGGACAGAAAATGATCCACACAATTATAAACCTCTTAGTTTGACCTTAACCAGGCAAAAATTCCGAACAGATTTAAAAGGAAAATTTGAGACACAAAAATGCGTGGAAAGTGCTATGAAAGGCAACATGAGTTTCCCAGATGTACATTGTAAGTCTTGACTTGGTGTCCTGGGATTTTGTTCATCTGTTCTGTAACACCCCATTCTTTAGGAAAAAAAAAGAAAAAAAGAAAAAGGCAGTGTCTGTGACTCACAGTTCATTAAACCATTTGATATGGTGTCACCAGGGAAGTTATTATGGAAACTCCAGAGAACAAGATGAACACAGCAACTGTGAAATTGCCACGGTATTGGCTGCAAAGGAGATGAAAATGGATTAGACTGAAGAAACAAATCCTGGTCTGGCAGTAAGGTGTCGGTTGAAGTTGGCAAGGTTTGATCTTGGTAGTAAATTGGGGGTTTTTGGTTTTTTTGTTGTTTTTTTTTTTAATGTTGCTTAACCAAAACATTCACCTTGGGAATTAAATATATTGATAATTCAAAACCAAGATGCAACACCAGCATCAGGAAAAGCTGGAATGTAACACAGGAAAATCAGAATGACTGAGGACTGAATGAATCAAATAATAATGAAATATGATCACACAAACTATGAATGACTAAAAGAATTTGTCTGTAAACCATGAGTTCATCAGTTGGAAACAAAGATAATTACTTCAGCATCTGAGCCATATGTAGGCACAAGTGGGACATGAAAGAGACAAATATAATCCAAGCTATACCTATAGCAAGCGAGGGCTTCTGTATGCTCCATCACTCCAAAATCAAACAAATACCTGCCTCCACCCCATCACACATTGACTGTTTCATGCCATGAGAGGCCACTTTAATCTGGATGCCTTATTCCAGATAAATTCTGCATTGTGATGCTGCTCCCAGACCAAGCTAGGGACATATCTGAGCTCTTACACTATCGTAAATCACAAGTATTTTCCATTAAATGAGAACACCCAAATGCCTGGGGGCCAGGCAGAGCTCCGTACAGTCACTCGTGATTTGCACTAGAAAACAGGCCAATTGTGTTGAAACATCTTCAATGTGATTAGAAGCAGGCTCTTTATTTAGGGAAATAATTTAATTTTCAAAGCATTTGACAATTTAAATAGATATCATCTGTGAATAAGTCAGGGTGCGTAATATGCCTGGAGCAAGAAGAAAAAGGCTCATTAACTTCGAGAGAATAGACAGATGGGCAATGTTGGGGTAGAGCTCTGGCAGCTCCCAAATTATGTAAGCAGGGGAGTGAGGAGTCGGACACTGCGCATGTGTGCTGGAGTCATTTCTATGGGAGCAAATTGCACTGACACAAACTGTCAGCTGTGACATCACCAAATGAGTCAGGGAAAATGAAACGAAGGAGACAAAACATAATGGAAAATACTTCAGCTTCCAGCACAACATGAAAGGCAAAGGAGGGCTGTAAAAGCTGATGTAATTCAGATTAACCTGCTTCTCTTTATGAGCATGCACATGGAGAAAGGATATTGTACAATTCAGGTTCTACCCCAACTGAGGCATGCTTCGAACCTGCAGCAGCGGGAGCAGGCCTGAGGTGCTGAAAAGAGCAGGCAAGTGCTTGACTGCGTTTAACAAAATGGTTAGAACCACTGAGAAGAATATGGAAATAGGACAGAAGCTGTAGACAAAATCAGCAACATAACAATGGAGAAAATATGAAGGCTAAAAACTAACAAAACTGTAAAAGACAACCTCTGCTCTCAGTGATGGTCTGAGAAGGAAAACTTGTACTAAGAAATGAAAAAGACCTGGTATTTAGAAATTACATCATTCAAACAGGATCCAAAGCAGCCACTTCCTTTTTAAAGCAGTGTTCTTCCTATGTTTACCTAAAATGTGGGTGAGATCTGTCAGGTGCGTCAGCAGTGTTTGCCAGACAGGCTGTGGATGCTGCAGTTGTGTGGTCAGAGACCCAAAGGGAGCTGTGCCCCTGGGTGTCAGGAGACGAGGCTCTCCTTCCAGGGGTCACACCAGCATGGGCATACCAAAGGGAGGGCACCAAACACACTTTTATTTAGCCCTACTAAGGAAAAATAATGAAACTATCATAGCAATTTATATATGAATCAGGTAGTGTCTGCATTTTAATGGCTGAAACAAAGACAGCTGAACTCTAATGGTGTCGATTTTCTCTTGCAGCTGATTACTAAATTGCTTCCACTTTGACAGCAACGCAATACCTCTGTGAACAGCTCAGAGTTAAGGAAGTGACAAACCACCAATTGCCAAGTGGAGAGAAACAACACACATCCACACACACTGGAAGTACGTTTAAAGAGAAACACTTCTGCTCCTCTGGTAACAAGAAACCCTTCACACAAGGGAAATACTCCATCAGAAACAACAGGGCAAGTCCATCATTCCCGGCTTCTGATCTCTAACAACTTCAGTATCACCACAAACCAAAATAGTTTGGGTGCTGGCACCATTGATTATTAGTGACTGAGAGTTTTGCTGTGTCCGGCGAGTCCAGCAAAACTGTGTTTGGAGGCAACATCTGAAGTCTTTGAGCAAGGAGTGGGTCCCTTTCTTGCCAAAGTTCAAACACTGGAACAGTCTGAGGCAGAAACTGCTGTAGTTCATAAGTACAACTACAGCACACAGCAAGCACTGCACGGAGAGACATCAAATGAGGTTGGGGAGCCAGGGAATCTGAAGCAGAGAAATCTCCTTGGACACAGAGCCCATTAAATACCTCCGTGGTCAGTGTGGGGATGAGGATAACACCAGCACAGCCAGGCTGTGTCTGGGAGTCAGCTCAGTCGGTGGATGAGCTCCATCAAGGGGAGTTTGGGATTCCCAATGCACACACACCTTGTGACAAACAGACACAACTTCTCTGCAGGCTGGATTAATTAATTAGGCTGGCCTGCTGACCTAGGAGCAAACAGGAAAGCCAAGAAACAAAAGCCCAAAGCCCTGATTCCTGTATTGCTCCCATTTTTTTTTTGCCCATTTCCTGCACATTCCAGCTGAAGGGAGGTCTTGTCCCCTCTATCAGCCAACTTGGAACAGCTGCAGAAATGGGGTCTGGGTACATTTGTGCAATAACACAAACACCTCTCGAGTTCTGTGACAGTAAATTTTACCTTACATTTTTATCTTCTAAAACCACTACCAATACAAGCAAATGATCATGGGAATATCTAAAGACAAGTAACAATATTTTAAGCAGCTTTACTCCAGGCAGTGTAACCATTACAAACACACTTTGATAAATAGTAGTAGTCTAAAATTGAAACAGTTATGTGACTTCCATTAATTAACAGACAATAATAGGCTTCCCTGTGCAGGTGACCTAACAAATATCATCGTGTAATTTAAAAATTACACTGGCATTGTTCTTGTCACACACTTCTGACCCTCGGGGAAGATTTGGATAAAGGGCAAGAAAGTAGGCAACACATTTTTTCAGTTCCCAGTTTTATCAGCCTAAAGCAGCCCAAATAGAAATTAGAAGTAGTAACTACTCAGTGAGGCTGAAATCAGCTTCACCCACATGGGTCAATAGAAGCATGCCCCAGCCTGTTGATGTTGGGAATCAGTCTGTGGGGCTGAAATTGTGCCCTCCAGTCAAGGGGACATGGCACAACATCTACTGCCACCACTCCCTGCTCCTTAACACCTTGAAGGAAGAGCCACTGGACCACACGTGTGATGTGTGAGGGCCACAGTTTTGAACTTGTGAGTGCAGCTTACAGAGCCTTTAGTGATCTGTCTCAGGAACTCCCAGCAGTAAAACCAAATTCACTCCTTCGATATGTGCCCCTTCCTTAAGGCTGAAGAAGCTGGGATGCAGAAGCCCATGACACAGGGCTACAGGAACATCTGAACCTTACTGCAGGAAAATTCCTGTGTGGAGTGTGACACAAGCCAGTTTTCCAGTGACAATGTTTAAGTTTCCATGAGATTGCCCTAGGCAGAATTGGGCCTTATGCTCTGCTCCAAATTATCACAGATCTCTCAATGTCCTCAAAAATAGCATCTTACTCAAGCACTTTGTTCTGCAAGTCTGAGCTGTCAGAAAACCAAGGAGTGCAGTACAGATAGGGACACAAAACAGGATGATGTTTTATGATGGAAAACCCCTTTGGGCAAGAACATCATCAATAAGTGGTGGATAGCAAAAACTCCTGGTGGTGATGTGCTACTGCAAACACTTCACAAGAGCTTCAAAGGAAGCAAGAAGATCTGGCAAAACAGATACTTGAACAGTATTCCAGACTACCACCAAAACCTGGGAACACCCATCATTGCACCAGAAAGGAGGACTGGATGAAGGCACACGTTCACCAAAGTGGGGAGAACCACATAAGCTGTTAAAAACCTCAAGGATTAATCAGGCAACCTGCAGTCATTAATCAGAGTGGGTAGAAATACCAGTTTACAGTTTCTGAGCAAAACTGAGGGGTTTGAACCTAGCTGCAGACTCAGTGTTTATCTGTGGTTGTGAGAGCTGTTGAGATGGAAGATGTTAGAAACCAAACACCTCTGAAACACAGGAGAAATCACCTATGCACATCTGAAACAAACCAAGAAATCCTCTTGCAGCAGTTTGTATCAATCCAAAATAAGGATGAGACAAGAGGATCCTGTTTGAGCTGATGGCAAGCACAAATTAAGGCACATTCTCTTTCATTACTGCCAAGTCGTGAGACTTTAGATTTGCTGAAGACCAAGGGATGGTGTGAGTATTATTGCTATTGCATACACTGACCTAAGGCACAGAAACGTCACCAAATGCAGGGACCTGAGCCCCACAAAGCCAGAAGACAACTCTGCCCTGGGCAGAGAAGAGCTCTGAAAGTAAAGAAACATTAACTCAAGCCTGCTTTCACTTCCCCAGCAAAGCTGTGTGGGAGGACAGATATTGTTGAAGCACAGAACCAAAGAAGAAAACAAAAAAAACCAACTACCAAAACCTAGAGATTGTAACTTCATTGAGGATTCATAAGGCATAACAATACCAAACAAAAGTTTTTCTCTTTGATGCTTCTATAGCATTAAATTCATTTAGAAAACTGAAGCAGATTATACTTTGTGCTTTCCAGATAAAAGCACTATTGTAGTCATTTGGATGCAGAAGGGCTTTATCCTGCCAAAAACATCACGCTCGTGCTGCAGCACAGAAGGGCTGAACCACGAGACCCAGTTCTGAATGAGAGCACCCGGTTCATTGAGAAATGAGGGTGCTGCAGTCCCCACCCAGAGCCTTCCCCGAGCTCCTCTGCCAGCAGAGAGAGGGATCTGCTGCTCCTGTGGCCCCTGAGACAAACCCACCCTGCCCCACAGCTCATGGGAAGGGTCACTTCACACCCAGCTCTACAAGAGCTGTGAGGCTTCACAGCAACATCCAGGAGTGCAGCTGGGAGGGCAGGCTAGAAAGAGCTGGAAAAACAAGGCTTAGTTCTTGAGCACTAGAGCTGTTTTGGTGACTTGCTTGTTAAAATAATGCACTTCTTTTAAAACATACGAAAAAAAGACCAAGGAAAAGCAAGAGTTTACATCAAAGCCAAATACTCCACTCTGCTTGCTCCCAGGAGAGAAACAGAGACAGCCCCTCACAGATCTGAGTCTCAAAACAGGAAAAATACAGAATAAGCTTTTTTACAGGAATGACTGAAATACAGGACAAGGCTGAATTTCAATCATAAATTTATTTTTAAAAGATTATAAAGAATTCTCGTAAACAACTTAAAATACTTCTTGCTCCCACTTGCTACTATTTAATATCAAATGAATTCTTTTTATGTCCTTTCTTTTAAGCTGCAAATGCACAGACCAGTTATGAGAGCTAACAGCAGTGTGAGTTATTCCATCCCTGCTTTCATATTACTTTGGGAAAAATGAAACTAAGCCAGTACTGCAAACTGCCATAGGTTTTCCTTGCAAGTCTTTTAGTGTTTTGTGTCTTGGGTTTTTAAATCCCAGTCCTTTGAGACAGAAGGTCTCAAGGCTGCAGACAAAACAAGAAAAATACACCTCCTAAAGGCTTCAAAAACAGAAAGCAAAATATATCTATAAAAGCAAGGTGTGTTATCTTCTGAATTTTCTAACCTTGGGCACTTGACTCATGTTTCTAAAAGCTATCTTAAGGCCACTGACTTTGCACTCAACAACTTCAATGAGACATTTTTTAAAAAGCTCCACATGCAGAACACTTTTTAAAATATATAAATATATTTACAGAGCATAACAGAAACATTATATGAGCCAAAGTCCATGCAGCCTGAGCACACCCACAGGTCATCCCTCCTAAAAGAGGAGTGTGTTTGACTTTCACTGGCCTTTTGCCTACAGATGTTGTGTCAGCAGTCAGTTGAACTTTTTCTTACTACTGAGATCACCTCAGATTAAAACCATTTAGGAGAAGAAATTAATCTCTGCTGTCAGCATCACAACAGAAATTTAAGAGAAAAATGACAGACACACAGAAACAAGGCAACCCCCAGATCCTAACCTGTACTTTAGGACCACCAATGCTGCACTGACAAATAACAACATTGCACTATTTTACCCCAACAGGCACCTCCCTGATCACACTTCACCCAGAGGTGAACACCTGATCTCATGATTATTTTTCTGACATTTTTTGTGAAGTCAGAAAATAGAGGCCCTCAACAATACAAACTGTACACGAAGAATACATGGGCAAAGCTATAATCCTAAACAACTCTGGACAAGACAAGGCCTTGAAAGAATTTAACAAACAGTTTATTACTCAGACAAATGTTATTTAGAATATCAATACAGGTAAAAAGAAGCACGTCTGCTCTGGTATACTCCACACAGAGCCATCAAAAGCAAAGCCATACGTACCCCTGTGTGCCTGGTGTGCTGATTTTTATGAGCTTTAGCCTGATTTTTGAGTAACAACAGCTGTGCACTTAACCATCTTCCTCTCTTCCTGCCATGCTTCAACATGCCTCACTTGCAGAGCTGATACAGTGATAACAACAAACCATCAGGGAATTCCTGAATTCTTCCATTCCTCCTGCCAGCATATCCATTATTTTATGAGTTGGTTTTTTGGGGTTTTTTTCTTTTGGTGCCTTTGAGGTTTTCCACATAATACCAAGCTCTGCACTGTTTTTTGTGATCTAAGAACAGACCCTGCCTGCCCTATCAGAGCACCTTGTCGTGTAAAACTAAGATTTCTTCCCAGTTTATCACCATCCAGCTCAGGTTGAAAGGCAATAAGCTCTGCTGTACATGCATGTAAGTTTATATGCACAAATATATATATAAAATCCATACAAGATTTTGATCTAAATCCACTATTAATGAATAGCTCAGTAATAATTGCTTTTTCTAAAAAAAAAAAACTAGGGGCAAAAGACAAAAAAAGAAATGAGAATAACAATAAGCTTCTGGGTTTTGGCCATTGTTTTGGTCACAATCTCTGCCTCAAATCCCCGTTATCTGTGTAAGGACCTCTCCATCTGGAAAAGGGTTTGGGAAGAATTCAATGCTGAGCACCATTTTCCTATGTGACTTTAAAAAAGTAACTTCCACGCTTCCTTTTCCCAGTGACAGCTGTATCCTGGGGTAACACTAGGTTCTTTCCAAAACAAATGTGGCACAGTTGCTGTGATTTATCTTCACAGCTCATAGCTCAGAGTTACAGACAGAAAATACACTTAACAAGGGAACATTTCCACTGTGTGTTCCTGCATGCTGGAAGAGTTTCCTCAGTTGCAAGGAGGATGCTGCAAATTGCCTGAAAAGGTTGGAGCAGCACTACCAAGTGACTAAACCCACATTATGTTTCTCTACAAAATTTGGAGGACTATATCTAATTTTGGTGAGTTCTGCAGCAGGAAGAGTTTCTTTTTGCCCTAGACAGAGGAAAAGGCTTCTGCAAGAGCGAATAAACCAACAGAGAGCTGCAGGAAGGTTTGGTTGGGTTTTTCTAAGAAATTAGCTCATAAAATCCCTGCAGTATATGTGCCAGGTTCAGAAGATTTCATAAAACAAGAGTCAGTAAAGGAGCAGCTCCTGCACATGACTTTCCTCTGGGCCCTGGCACAGGCTGTGTTTTAGGGGTGTCAGCACCACTCCAGCACCTCTCTCACAGATTTGCTCGCCACATTTGCTTGCAAATGGTAAAATGTAAGGAAGGAAATAATTATTACTGTTGCTGGTTGGGAATAGTTCCACAAAACTTATTTCTAGTTGAGATTTCTAGTTTTCATAAGCTTTTAAACATTTTTACACGTTCTGAGATTTCACCGAGGAAAAAAAAAAGACAGACTCCTGAAAAACAGCTGTGGGCTAGAAGAGCTCCTTCCATCTAGCACTGGTTGTGTTATTATGCTAGCAGTGAAAGAAAGAGACACCATGCTACTCTCTGGATCCAACAGCTTCTTCTGTCACACTAAGATAAAAACATGTGAACATCAACCACATGGAATACAAGTTCTTTGTTTTTCTTTCCCTAATGAACAGTGCAAAGAATGCAACATAATTATGCCTCCGAAAGAAACTACTATGCTATCAGAGATGCTAAAAAACCTCTGTTCTTTGGCTGGCACCCATCTCTGCAAATGCTGTCACAACAGACTCCAAACTGTCACTTCAGCAACTGCCCCTCATGGGAAAAACATATTTCTTCTAATTAGGCAAAATTCTAACTCCGCATCTGAAGAGTATAATTTGATCTTTTCTCTAGAAACTCATTAACCACTTGAGTTTAATTATTAACATTTGCATTAATAAATCACTGAATTAACTACCCATTGTGTGAGTGGAGCTCCTGCTTTGGCTGGATGATGCTCTGTGGGCCTTCCACCGGGGGAGGTGGTGTGTGCCATGTCCACCTAAGGAACTCCTCTGAATGTTACCGAGATGATGTTCCTGCCTCTGGGACTGCCATCAGCTCACTGGATAGTTCTGGGCAGCTTATCCTCTTTCCCTTCATTTTCTCCATCTGTTTGATAGTCAGGCCATGAGCAGTGATTTCTCCCATTTCTCCTCCTTTACTCCCTTCAGGCTTAATAAAGTGCCCAACACAAGGACACCGAGGTCATCACTGCAATAATAACTCCTGGCAAGGGTGGAAGGTGTCAGTACTCAGCTCCTGATGCTGAGTCTGGTAACATGAAGCTCCCAATAGGAGAAAAAAATAAATAAAAAAATTCGTGCCTAGGTAGTGCTTAATGCTACAGTTATTCATGCTGGAGCTCCCGCAGGGCCCAGAGCAGCAAGAAACCTTCTGAAAGCCCTGGGTGTTCTGAGATAAACCCAAACTACACTGATTCCTTGATGGAAACCTTTCATAGTAGTAGGAACCCATGATTTATTCAGTAAGAAACAGGTTTTCAAGCAGTGTTGTGAACACTGAACACAGACACATGCTTGCACCTGGCCCCAGTTATAAAATGGGATGATTTACAAATGCAGGGCACAGTGGGGTGGTGCACAGTACAGATTCTCAAATGCAGAAATGTATCATCAGAAAGTTATTTCCTCATAAAAGCCCCACAATTTGAATTGAAAAAGGGAAGGTGCGGGAAGGGAAAGGAAGGTGCGGGAAGGG
>VZTJ01004316.1:312654-371689 GCA_013397795.1 Orthonyx spaldingii | reverse complement strand
CAGCCTTTCACTCATCCACTAAGCAGGTCACGTTGTCATAGGAGCTTTGTGAGCTGGAAGTTGCTTATCTTCCTTTTTTTGTCCTGCATCTCTGGTCACCACAGTCAGAATGCAGGTTATGCCTTCACTGGCTTGGCTTCACAGGACGCAGTTGTAAAATGGGGCACTCTTCATGCTCAGTTCCTGCTGGGAAAAAAAAAAGTCAAAATACCATCTTTAAACGCTGTGTAGATATTTGTATTAGATCAAGGGTTTGAGTAGTCAAGGAAGAAGGACATTATGCGAAGTCCTACAATTCATCAGTAAAATGAAGAACAACATGAACAGATGGGATCTTGCATTATTTTTACTGCATCCTCTTCATGAAAAAGAGGCTGCTGCAAAAGTTGTTCCTGCAGACAGCTGTGTACCACTCCATTTGAGAACATGGGGTCTCTGGAGGTCCTGTCAGGGGATACTGGAAATATTCACTTACTCTCAACTGACCAAGGATGAGAGTCAAATTTTGTGGCAACTCGGCATCAATGTAACCCAAGGAATCAGGAATTGGCAGAGTTTCCTGCGATTCTTACTCTGTGTTTTGAACATGGAGAGAAGAAGGTAGATGTTAACCACTGTAGTGCAAAAAACCCTATGAGCAAGTGGGACTTAAAAAGTCTGCTGTTCATGCAACTAAGTGTAGAGTTGGACAGGAGACTCACTTCTGTACAAAAATCTCCTTACTTTTTGGTCACTTCCCATGTCTTCTTGTTTCTCTTTCTGCTGTTCATTTGCGGCTTCCCTTCCTTCTTCCCCGCCACCTACTAGCCCTGCCGTAGTCTTTTCCTGCAGCTCTGTTAACGTTTAACAAATTTCCCTCCAGTTCCTATGTTTCTTTTGGCTGTAGCTCAAGGCAAACTCCCCAGATCCAAAACTAATTTAGGGCTCTGAGCAACAGTAGCATTTAAATGTTGGCTTTGTGCCATCAGGCGGGCAGCCTCTTCACTGAGAAGAAATCTAATTCCAGTGTTTATTAGATTAACAGTGGCCTCAGGACTGGACTTCCTTTTAATGTTGTCCTTTTAAGAATTGTAAGGCTAATACAGGAACTTGGGAACCCCCAGGAGGGTCTCAGGAGCCTGGCTCTGACCTTTTTTTTTTTTGGAAGCAGAACTTGGATCTGACTTAATTTGGGTCAGGGAGCATAGGGGAGCAGACTGATGAGGTGGAGCAGGAGGTGTTATTTTGACTTCCCAAGCAGTGTGTGTAAATCCTTCCATGTTTGTGCAATAGTGGCTTTGATTTCCTGCAAGTTTGTTTCAATAAGCTCTCTGGGGTAAGAACCTAGGTATGGAAGGTCAAATTGTGCCCTGGTTAAGAAGTGGAGTGGGACTGGGTAGGATCTACTTTAATTTCTCAGTTTGGCCACAAGCTCTTTGGGAAGTCACTTAAGGCTCAGATTTCCAAGCGTGAAGACTGCCTGTGGTGGGAGGTATGAGTATTTTGTAATATTCAGAGTCAGGTCTAAATCTCTTAGGCCAACTGTGTAATGATAGTAAAATGTCTAATTTTCTACTGATTTTAATTGACTTAGGCACCCAAACACTCACAGTTCTGTGCTGTTTGACTTCCAGTGTTGCTCCTGCATTGAAGATAATACTTCCAGTTTTTAAGAGGTGTTGAAATTGTTCATTAGTAGAAAAAGGCAACTCGACAGTGTAATAGTGGCGACCACACACGCATGTAGAAAGATATGGTTCCATGACTGGGCCGTTTTGCTTTTTGTGTCTTCCTCTGCCTGCCTCGGTGCTGTTGCTATTATTTAATCGAAAGTGAAGCCCAATGTGAACAGTATGAAACCGGCTGTGAGGGATCCTCTGATGCTTTTCACTGTTGTGGCTATTTTTTCTGGGGTGTAAGTATAAATGAACTGTGGAACTTGCAGGTTTGTAGAGGCAGCACCTGAGACTTCCAGTTTAAGCAGAGGAAGAGTTTTATGACTGCTTTCTAAGAGTTGCAAAGGAGTCTGAAGTCCAGGTGCTGTGGGAGGTGTAGGTTGCTGCTTCATGGGCTGCCCTGAAAGCAAACAAATGTGGGTGGGCTAAATAGGAGCTGATGAACAGTATAGCTGCCCTGCAGTAACCCCAACACTGACATTCTTGTTCTTCCTGTTGGCAGTTCTGTTAGAAAGAACTTATCCCACCTGAGCCCATAAAACATATTTGCATTAAACTTGTGTTTTTGAGTGCACGTGTGTGTGTGTGTATATGTGGGCATATATATGTTTTTAAAAAATACTGCTGGTAAAGGTTTCTTCTTCACTTTTAAGTTAATCCAGTTCTCTGGTAGGCAGCACAGTTGCTGTGATGTCTCTGTGGTTGCGTGGTACCTCTCTCTTTGCCAGACCCAGCTCTGTTCTTCCAGCTCAATCTGGCCAGTTAATAATTGCCCCTTTGCCCCTCATCCTCTGAGGGCAACATAATATCATGTGTGGAGTTATTTTTTAGAAAACAACATACAGAACAACTCTCTTTGTCCCAAGATAGCTCCATTTATCTTGTGGTTTTGTGCTTTTGAAGTCGCCCTGCCCATGGGATTGCAAAAACGAGCTCCTGCCTCCTTATTGCCACAAAACCACACTGTGTATCCTATCCCTTCCCTGGAGGACTCCTCTGCTAAGCTGAGCTGTTGTGGTTGGCTTCCCAGTCTCTCGTGTGGCAGAGCTGGAAAGCTACAAAGCTCAGATGCTCCACTGCTAACATGAGGGCTTCTTTACAGAAGACCAAAATAAACTCCTTAAAATGATCTCTCTATAAGAGAACAGTCTCTATCTTGTCCAGGAACCTGGTCTTTTTTGTATCATGCCATAATGATGGGAAGAATCTGACTGCAGCCCACAAAAGCCAAAATGGGTTTTTTTGGAGTCAGAGTTGATCTCTTTGCACTATGTGCCTGGACAACTGCAGCTAGAACCTAAAGGTCCTTGAAAAGGAAGGCTTTTCAATGCTTTCACTTTTACCTTCTGAAAAGAAGTGTATGGCTATCAGTATTGGTGTGTTCTGGGATTGATCAAGACAGAAGTCTTGAAGAGGTTAAACAAAAGAATCTTCTGGGTTTTGGAGAGAAGTTCTGGAGGGTAGAATGTCCTTACAGCTTGTCCAGTGCCTGAGGCATCTGAAAGCTGAAAGAAGCTGGCTGATAATTTCCTGTGGGACAAATTTATTTAGAATAGTCCAGAGAGCCAATGCAGGGTGAAACCTTGAAGACAAAAATGGCTTCCAAATTGCGTTGAGCAAGGTAATGGGTACGTTGTAAATCCAGAGAGCACTGAACAAGCACTAATGCAATAATTAACAAAGATCCTGAGTGGTGTGGCAGAAACAGCTGAAAACTCAAGGAGCTTCTGAATCAAAAGGAAAAGGATTTTCCTGACGACTTTGTGGTAAGGAAGTGGCTGGATTCTGAATTTTCCCAAGTATTTTCCAAGATCTTTCAATCCCAGAGTGGAAAATGCCACTTTTAATTTTTCTTGGAGCCCTGAAACCTCTGAGTACAGCTTTTCAAGCAAAGATGGCAGTGGTGCTTTGTCCTCTTAGCTGCCGTCTTTTGACCTGTCCATTTTCCTTTTGCCTCACCTTGAGACAGCTGAGCTGCTCATGACACTGCAGGTAAATCAGTGCAGTTTACAGCCAGTTGATTAAAATAAATTGGCATTAATTTCAATTTTTGTTAATGCTGTGACCTGTAACCGGTTCCTTAATAGCCTTTGTCAGGGTTGGAAGCCATTACTGTTCAAGACTATGTGCAGACAGGAAGATGTGTAGCTATGCTGTATGAAACTGAAAACTGAGTTTTTCTTTGCTTGTTTTTAGCTCAATTCACATTTAGTTAGTCCATACATGGTGAGAATGGGAACAGAAGCAGAATAAATGTTGGAAAAGTACTGATTGTTTGTTTGCCTTAAAAGTTAATACTTGAGTTACTTAAGAGAAGTGAAGAGGGAGGAATTCATGTTTTCAAATTAAATCTTTATTTTCTCATATTGTAGTTATGAGTGACAGATGCCAGGCTGGTTTTCATTAGGTCTTGCAGGCTGCTTGCATTCTTCTCCATTCAGTCAAGGGGAAGGTTTGCAAAGCTTCCGAATTTCTGCAATAGCTCTGACATTCTGATTCTTGCAGGTTGTTTCCCAGAAGTGACAGAGCGTTTCCTTACTGTGACTATAATAAACCTTTGGTGCTCCTGTAGCTAAGATAATGTAAGGATCACTTTAGGATAATTACCTCAAGGATGAGAGAAATATGTCTATGAAGTAATGGAAAATTTAAAGCAAGGTTCACAGAACTTAAAATGCCAATGTTTTCTGCCCTGTAATTGGGAAAACAAACTCCAGTGTTTCACCTCCATGAACTTTGATATAGGAGAAAAATTTCTGACTGTTCAGTGACCTTCATTCGTAAGCGCTGTCATGCTAGTAAAACTCATAGGTGATTGTAGTAGGTGAAATACATCAGAAGTACCTTTTTCCTGTGGATTATCTGCTTAAAACAGCAGATTGCTTCTCTAGCTGGCACTTAGCAATTGTGAAGGTCACCTGGTAGCATTTGTGCTGTTGTGCTATTATTTTCTAAATTTTAGTGTACTGCATGATTCATGATAAATGGACAGTAAATTGTTTGCAACCTTTATGGAACAGGAAAGGGTAGAGGTTGTTAGTGTGTGGGTTTAAAAAAAACCACCACAGTGAAAGAAATGGAAAGTTGTGTGTCTCATGTTGCTGAAGTGACTAATTCTTGCAAAGCATGATGTAGGCTTAAGGTAGTATTTTAAAGTGTTTGTCTAGCATGTGTGTGTATTCTGAAAGGCTGTGAGTCACATAGCTCTGCCTGTCAGACCCTTGTGGTCCAGCTAAACATTCCCGCACTGTTCTAGGTTGGATGATGATATCCTTGAGTGACGTTATGCAGTAACAGCCTTTTGTTATTCTGTCCATTCCTGAGTGGTATTTCATTTCTGTTTTAATGTGCTTGAGTGGAATGATCCTTCATGACAGGTAATTTAGTGCTGGGATAAGTCCCTTGGATTCTCTGTTGTAATTCTCTATTGTCATGCAGTTGCACAGGAGCTTGCAGCCATGTAAGAAAATGCTGCTTCATGTTAAAATCAGCAAAGCACATTTCTTAATGGCATCCTTCAGGTATCACTCTGCACTTCATAATATAAAATGGATGACATCCTCTCTGCCTAAGAGAGAAAATCTACAGGTAATGAAATGCCAAGACTGAAGGGATGCTTTTAACAGTAACATGAAAAAAATTCACAAGGTGGGAAACATAATGTTCCTGCTCCTTGGAATCAAAGGTGTTTGCACCTTCATAGATTCCTGGTAAAACAAGCACATGCTCCCACTATCTAATGTTTTTGTACACACTTGTAGAGAGAGTGGGAGAACCATCATATTGAATACTGATCTTTTGAAAGGCTCAAAGTCTCTTAAAAGGCCTATGTCTGTTAACATTGGACATGTTTGAAGCAGGCGGATATGGTTTCTTGGATGTCAACAATGATTGACAGGCATGTGAAGGTACAGAACAAAATCTGCATTTTCTACTCTCCTGACAGTTCCAAATGTTTGAGGGAACCTTGCAGTTACAGAAAGGACATTTGCCTTGTAATGGCTATTAAATATGCAAAATATATCACTGTATGGTCACATTTCAGCCAAAAGATCTTGAAATTAGAGTTGAGGTATTTAACCAGGTTTTTCTTGTCCTATTGCTTGGCACCACCAAGCAGAGCCTGGCTCCATCCTCTGACACCCTCCCTTCAGATATTGATAGGCATTGATGAGGTCCCCTCTCAGTTGTCTCTCTTCAAAGCTGAACAGGCCTAACTCCCTCAGCCTTTACTCATAAGAGGGATTCTTCAGCCCCTTAATCATCTTCGTAATCCTCCAGTGGATCCTCTTCAGGAGCTCCATTTCACTTTTGTGCTGAGGAGCCCAGAACTGGACACAACACTCCAAATGTGGTCATTCAGATACAGCTTTCTCCTGTCTAGCCTTGCCTGTTAAAATTCCTCAGTGGATTTTAAATAGTTGTCATTTACCTGATTCTTCATGCCTACTTTTGGACAGGAACTTTAGACTGAGATTTTGATGTGTTTAATATGCTTTAGTAGTTGAAAGGTTCCTGTTTCTATACTGGAACTTCATGTGTTGTTCACCATGAGCCACTTCCATGGGCAACTAAGAAGTTGCTCAGGAAACAGAGGATAATATTTTCCTATTCAGAAAAAAAATTCATAGAATTGGTAGTTGTTGCCTTTTGTCTGATTTCGAGAACTAAATAGTCAACAGGGAACAAAAATATACCATGTCGGTTCAGGCTTCAAACAGAATCTTTGTGGAGTCTTGAGGGAACTTTGTGCCAGAACACACCTTTGATAAATGTTTTGTTACTGTGGTTAGAATATGTTGCTTAATTTCCCTGTACAAGCCTCAGTATGGACCTTAATCTTATACTCCACTTCTGCAAATGGGAAGAAAGTTTTTTCCTCCATGATGTGACATTTATGCATATTTAGCTTAAAGTATTTTTTTTTTTTGCTGCCATGTTGTGTCATAGCAGAAACCAATGGCTAGCCTTTTATTATTGCTCCTTGATTTTTCTGGGCATTGCTGCATCCCAGCCTTTTCTATTAATTTGCTAAATCTGTTTCAAATTAATTTCCACCAGCTGCACTAGCTTTAAAAAAATATTTTTTTAAAGGTTGAATCTTAATTTCCTCCCATAATTCTAATCTTCTGAGGTTCCTTCTATATTATTTCTTTTTCCTTTGTTGTGTTTGGAGCAGAATATTTCCTATTTTGGTATCATTTGCAGGCTCCTTTAACTTGCTACTTGTTCTTTCTTCCAGATCATTAATGGAGTTATTTAATGGGACTGGATCTAATGCTGATCCCTACAATACCTACTAGCTATCTCTACCCCCTGCAGCTTGACTTGCTGCCATTTCTCATTATCTTTTGTTTACGGTCCTTCGACTGACTTTTTTGATCTGTGTTTGCTGGTAACCCAGCCAATTTGAATAAGATTTTGAGTAGGATTTCATGGCAATAATAATGCACTTTCTGTTCAAAGACTGTATATGTAGAAACAGATTAAGCATTAAGCCTCAGTACATTGTGGTGGCATAATAGTAGCATACCCACTTCTAGAAAAGAAGTAATTTTGCCAAATGCTGTAGAAGATATGGATAGAGTTAGACCAAGTATCTAGAGACCTCAGTTATAGTCCCATTGATTATTGCAAACTTTAAAGTTTTGGGAGAAGGAACTGTAACAATTGCTTCTTGATCCTTGAGTCTTTTTGTGTTCAAATCAAATGCTTCTTCAGTATTTTGTTTTTTCAATAGTTGTTTCTGTAAGTGCTTTCCTATTCCCTGGGTGCAGGTAGAGGTTTTCAGTGATATTGCTGGTCTTTACTTCTGTGGGATCAGAATTGGGCTCCAGAGACTCAAGCATGTTTTTAAAGGCCTCCTGTTCCTCTCCCCATGCAGTGTTTCTGGACATGTGGCTTCTGTTCCAGTCTCACTCTACCTCAGTCATACACTCATTGCACCAACACTCAGTCAGTTTACACTTTGTTGCACCCTTTATTTTCTTCAAGTGTTAATGAGCAGATGCCCTGGGGAATTTCTCTTCCTTATGCTTTCTATTCCTTGTGCTCATATTAAGGGTAACATTTTTGAGGTCTAAGGTGTGTAGTGGTGCAGTTTAATATGGTAACTGAAGGTGATTGTGCTTGATAAGGTGCCTCTCCCTGGCACTTTGTTCAGTCACATGTTTAACTGAGAACAAGCTGGTTCAGGACTGAGGTATCCCTGCTTGTTCAAATTGAAAGGAGAACTTCTAGGACTGGGAAACTTTCATTCTCTCTTGGAGACTGCCAAAGCAGGCACCATAGTCTATTACCAAAAAGCTGTAACATCTTCAATCTCTTCTCTGGTTCATGTGGTTTTGTTGAGGGTTTTTTATGTCTTTTTTTTCCTTAACCTTACCTCTGTCACATACTTCTTCAAACAAAACTGTAACAATTCTGTTTAAAGCTTTGAAAACTTTTGGATTGCTCTTCCTAGTGATGTTAACTTTAGTCTAGGCAGGCTTCAACTACTTGAAGACTGTGCGGGTACCCAATCAGAACTGCTTCAGATGCTTCTATAATGGGAGTAGAAAAGAAGAGAAAACTGTTGGCTTCTATCAGTGCCTGGTGCCCCTTCTGACATCAGGCTGTTGTGCTGTAATGTTGCCTTTGCTGTGTCTGCCAGCAGAGCTCTGAGTTTAAACAATGGTCAGCAAATCCCTCTTCTAAAGCTGGATTAACTGTACTTTTTCCTTCAGTGGAAACTGCTATTTGGGTAAGAGAGGAATCCAAAATTTTCATTTTCCCTCAAGACAGGCAAGCAAATAAAGCTGAGCTTCTTTGCTGTAGGAATTCAGGGAAGTGCTGGATAAAGAAGGAAAGTGTATCATCTGAACTATGTTCAAGACCGTCTGACATATCCAACATCTGCCCTTATCAAGGTGTGTATGTGAATGCAAAAGTGAGCCTGGCCTAGAAGTGAAGAAAGAGAGATTCTTATCTGACACAGGCCTTCTAACAACAGGTGTGCAAGGTGTTAAAAAGGCTATTAAAGGCTATTCTACAGAATTCAATAATTTTAGCCCCAAGTAAGCAATCAGATGATTGTGAGTTCTTAAAATACAAAAGAAAGAAATTCAGTGCACCTGTTGAAGCCAAGGCAAAATATTCTGATGCTTATTCCGGATTTGTTCAAAAATGCATCTGGGGATACCCTTCCATGCTTTCTGTGTGGAAAAAACCCTACAGCCTTATGCCCATCACTATTAGGACTTCAGTTCTCTCCTTTTGCCTTTAATTCCATTAATCATATTCCATTTCTTTTACACAATCCTGGATTTCTTTTTCCCTCTTTGTCACTGTAAGTGTCAAATATGTGTTCTGTATTTTCACACTCATTCAATATTCACTTATACTTTCTGTCCTCCCATATTTTTTCTATGGTAGAGTTAAAATTATAGAAGATGGTATTGTCATATTTTTGGTTGTGTCTCTTGTAGTAATGAGGTTTGCAGGAAGATCTCTGCCTTCCATTGAAGGTCTTTGGTAAGCCAGAATTAGGTGCCTGTTCATGGAGGGGGAGAAACCCAGGTCCATGTTACTCAGTCGTGGACCAAGAGAACCTTCTTTCCAGACGATTCTGAGCTGAACAGTCTGCAACTGTTCAATCTGGCATAAATGCCAAATATGTTTTTAGTTCTGGATTTTCTAAAGCTATTGGTGCTATTTTCCTTGCAGCACATAGAAGAACTTAATGGATACTTAGCCATGGTTTTAGCTGTGCTACTCCATGTTACAGGTACATGAAGAATTGGAGGGCGGTGCAAACAAAATGATGGCTGTGAACTTACTGCTGCTGATTTTAAAAATAACGGTAAGAGGTTCTGTGTTAGGATCAAAGGGAAAAGATACAATCAACAGGGTGATGTGGAGTGGAAGAGTCTCTTTTATGTAGCTGATTCTTGATACGTGGATAAAAGAAAATTTGGAAAGGCAGCATGACGCCGACCATTGAAGCCAGGGTCTTTTGCAGTTGTTCTTTGAGGGAACCTCATCCATATGTGAATATGAGAAAATTCTGATAGTGCTGGAATGCTACCAGAGACTGACAGACCAGGAATGTGCTCATCTCAATGAAAGATGATTTTTACAGTGAGAGCAATCATGCTACCTTCCCACTACCTCCCCAGAGACATGACAGAGTCCCCATCACTGGAGGTTCTCAAGATGCAACTGTACAGGGTGCTGGATAGTCTCATCCTGTCGCTGTTGAGCGGATGTCGAACAAAGAGAACTCGCGATCAAGTGGCAAAAGAGGTTGATTTATTTATTAAATTCAGCTTTTATATACAAAATGGACTCTCACTTGATTGGCTATTAGCTGTACGCCTCCTGCAGCTAATTGGCCACCTGGATTCATGAGAAAGGAACACCTTTATCTTAGTTTATATAAACAAATAAATTCTTTCTCACGAGAAAGAGGTTTCTGTGCTGTCACATCATCCAGGCTGCATTTTTTACAAAAGGTTGGACCGGGTGATCTTTTGAGGTCCCTTCCAAACTGGACTGTTGCATGATTCCATGTTGAAGCAACAGCCTGTCAAATGTTGAATTGCTGTAAAATAGTGTTAAGAGCTGCCATGTGTCATTGTTTTTACTGAAGAGGGAGCAGGTTAGCATCTTTCTTTTTGGAATAAAGCATGCCATCAGGACTTAACAAAACAGTGTTTTCATTCTCCACCAGAAATCTGCTGTTTCTATCAAAGCAACAGCTAGAGTCCAGTTTGGTAGTTATCCTGTCTACTTAAGTTTTCTTTGTAATGTCAGTATTTTTATTAATCTGTGGCAAATACAGGGCTGCTCTGTAATACCTCTGAGGGTTGCAAATGACCTTAACAGCAAAATGAAGCTTTGTATATTAGGTTTTGCTTTATGAGGCTATATTGTTTGTCCTGATGAAGAGTTGCTGGGAAGTGAGGGAAGCAGTGTAACAACTTATTGTTTAAGTAGCCCTGCCCCCATCAACCCTCCTCCCCCAAAGAAAAGATATGCAGAAATAACAGATTGATAATTGACTTCTGCTTTTCAGCCAGAAATGCCATAACTGCCTTGCCTGCTTTAGACATAAAACTACTTATATCCTGACTATTATTTTAAGGGAGATGGGGGCCACTCACCCTTCCTCAGGAGACATTTAATTTATCAGATAAATATGAAGATGTGGAGGATATTTGGAAGGAATCCGAAGAAACTGAGCATGTTAAATTTAAGGTGATGGCAGATGTTAAGTATGAGGCCTGTGTTTAGACTGACTTCCTGTTTTTAAAATCTGGAGGTTGTTTGTATACTTTGCTAGAAAACTGTTTGGTTACTGGATCCTGCTGCTGTGCATCTGGAGGCAACCAAACTACGGACAGTGAAGATGATTTTTTGATTGTTTATACCCATGGGCAAGTGAGAGGATAGGAAATTCATGTTGTGGTCACATGAGATATCAGGAGAGGCCAGGAAAGTTGAGTGGTATCAGCTCAGCACGTGGCAATATCTCTGTTTAGCTTTTTTGTATTGTTTTGTATATACTGGATTGCTAAAATATGTCAGGGTTTTGCCACCTGCATAGGTGAAAAGATTTTTGCATACAGAAGTTTAGTAAAATGTCGAAGCCTGCGATGTGATGAAAAGTTTCAGGAAAAATATTTCACGTTACTGAGCCCAGAGGTGCCTCTCATTGCTCCTGCTCCAGAATAATGTGTGGAAGTGCAATTAGATATGTCCGCTTTGATTGTTGGTCCAGTTCCCTGAACAGCAAGTGCTGATTTCCGTCCTGTTCCTGGCCCACTGACTAACTGGGATTGAAACGTGACCCTGGAGCTTTATATGTGTGCTTGGTTGGTCTTCTGTCTCATGTTCCCTGTGTTTAATGAGAGTTTGAGGTAAGAGAGTAGATCTTCTGCTAAGGCTTCTTGCACTTCCGCTTGGGAAAAACATGCTTCTCATCTTCATCCTTCCTGACCCTCTACTGTTACAGATACACTTACAGAGGAGTGTCACTGGAGTGCTGAGCACTGGGAAATAATCATGAGACACTAAAGGTGAAATGCTATCCACACTGAAATTATTGAGAAAATTCCTTCTGCCTTCAGGAGTGCCAGTTTTCATTCACCTTGTTCTTTTTACTGGCAGAGACCAGCCAGCCAGGATTGGCTTGTGATACTGTTGATAGGTTGAAATTGGTGTGCTTTCTGAACAATCATGTGCATTACTCGACAAGTGCAAAACCAGGGTAGATCATGATTTATAATGACTAGGTTAGTTCCCCTAAAGGTCACAAATCACAAACCATTAGATTTTCAAAGGCTGTAATTTGAAAAAATTAAGCAAAGTATGCTTACATAATAGCACTACAGACACCAGCTAGTGCATGAGAGGGAGTGTTGGTATCTGGGTCATAACGTGTCCTTCAGCTTCCAACAGTTTCAGTAGCATGGTAAAATCACAAAGCAGAGATGATAGAGCATAGCAACTTTAATGAGGTGAGAAGAACTGATTTAGTATGTGTGTGCTTAGATATAACCTAATATTAGTAGCAACTTTGAAGAGAACTGTGTGTTTGACAATACAGCAGATGAAGTTACAGTTTGCAGACTGGAACAGCTGCACTAATTCTCTTTGCCGTTGCATGTTTTCTTGCCATGCTGCTCATGGGGAAGGCCAGCAAAGCTGGTGGAAGGATTAAAGAACAAGTCTAAAGAGGAGAGGCTGAAGGAGCTAGGGTTGTTTAGCCTGGAGAAAAGGAGGCTCAGGGAGACCTTATCACTCTCCACATCTACCTGAAAGAAGGTTGTAGGGAGGTAGGTGTCTTTTCTCCCAGGTACAAAGTGACAGGATGAGATGAAATGGCCTCAAGTTGTTCCAGAGGAGATTTAGATTGGTTATTAGGGAAAATTTCTTCTCCAAAAGAGTTGTCAAGCACTGGAGGACAGGCTACCCAGAGAACGGTAGAGTCTCCATTCCTAGAGATATTTAAAAGGCATGTGGATGTAGCACTTAGAGATGTGGACCTGGCAGTGTTGCGTTAATGGTTGGACTTTGTGACCTTAGAGATCTTTTCCAACCTAAATGATAGTGGTCTTGTGTACTCCAACAGAAAGGGGTATTGGAGCTTAAAGTAGCTGGGATAAGTGTTTTGGGCTGCTTTTGAGCATAATGGTAGAAAATAGCTTTGGAAAAAGTAGTTTAAACAGCAGCTACTTTGAATACAATATACAACTAGGTCTGCCTTTTTAAAAGGTTATAGGTGACAGCAGAAGAATTGTCTGAACTTTGTGTTGTTGGTTTAAAGAAACGTGTTTGATTTTTGTCGGTGGTTGTGGTTCTTCTGAATTTCGCTTAGTTTATTTCTACTAGTCTGAAATGTGGCGTAGATGATGAATTGCTTTTCCTTAGGGCTGTCTGTTGCTCTTTTTGCCTTCTGACTACATCACCCATTTGCATGTCTTTTTGAGCCAGCCTTTATTCTGGCCATACCTGGTAAGTCCTTTGAAAATCTGACCGCTCTCCCCTCTTTCATTCCTTATTCTTCTCCTGTTCTCTTAGCCTTTACACCAGATATTGGCTGCCTTCTCCGGTGTATGCAGTAATACCTTGAGATATATGTTTTGTACTAAACCTTTCGAAGATAGCTTGTAGTGGACATGAGGGAAAGCATATAAGGTTGTTACGCCCATGACAGACTGAACAGAAATCCCACAACCAATTTGTTGGTTCAGTTCAGCTTGGGAAATAGTTTGTAGTAAGGCCTTGCAACCTGCAGTATAGCATTTGCAAGCAGGCAGCTAAGGCTGGCAGAAACCTTTTCAGCCAGTTTGGTTGCAGAAGAAACATAATGTAATCATTTTTCAAGGAAGAAGTGCATTCCCTCTGAGCTTAAATCTTTGCTTTACTTCCACAAGTGGATGACTTCACTGGAGAGAATTGTGCTGTTGAAAGAGTTGCAGAAGTATTACATGAATTTTGCAGATACTGCTTTTCTGAATTAGAATGGAAAACAGGGAAATTACGAGGTTTGTTTTTTCTTTTTGCTTAGATTGATACAGTTTATGTTTAATCACAGATACACTAGATGTATAAATGAGATCAATGGGAAAAAAATCCTGAAAATAGTTCAGTATGTATGTGATTACCACTTTGAGCAGGTATTTCTCTGTAATTCTTTCCTTATGATCTGTTGTTTAATCGAAGAGCTTTAGATTTGTTTGAATTGCAGAAAGAAGGAACCATGCAAAAAAAATCCAACCAGACTAGCCTGAGGGAGCTGATGATGGATAGAGTAATCATTTATTTAACAGTGATATTGATTATATAGGTTGTCTAGATAATGTCAGAAGTTCAGGCATGACCTTTTGATTTTGGGGGAAGGGGGTGTTATAGCCTGTTCTTTCTCAAGGAAGAGATTGTTTTAAGAGAAAGTGTGGGATAATATCATAAATAGTTGCTTTTGCACATGGGTGAGAGTCAAGAGTTGTGTTCTGAAGGTGGGAGAGGAGGCCTGAGAGATCTTTAGGCTAACTTTAAGGCTGGAAAAAATATTCTTCTCAGTTTATATATTATTGTTTGGACTGCATTTTCTTTTGGTCAGTTCGTAAAGTGGAAAATCCTCTTACTCTTATAAATGTCAGCTATGCACAGCCTAATGTTTACAAGGTTAATGTTTACATTAAACAGTTTAATGTTTAGAAGTCAATAATAAAAGGGGTTTTTTCCACTTTCACTGGAGTCTGAAGTGTCTAAAGTAGTGACATGCAAAAGGTTTGCATCTAAAAAGTTGAGGATTTGGAGAAGACCCTTCAAATAGCAAGGATTTTGCTTCAGAGAGTTTTCCCTTGTATTGTGGTGTCAGAACTAAGTGAAGAGCAGCAGCAACACTGTGGTCTAGGAGAAGACTGAGTTTGTAAAATAAAAAGGGTATTCTGATATCTGGCATTCCTTGAATGTTTGTGATTAGTGCTGAGTTATTTTTCAGCTGATTCCCAAGTCTCTTTTTGTCAGGTTGCACTTTGCTGTTGCCTTCAAAGAGCCGTTTTCCAAGAAACTGCATAGTAATTGATCTCCAGTTTCAGCAGTGTGAGGAGGGTGAATATTCTCCTCTGCAGTAGAGGATGTGTTCATACACAGTAGTGTGTACACAGAGAAAAATTGTGATGTCACTTTGTATTTAATGTTTACTCTAAAATAGATGGGATCAAAACATCTTTCTTTCTTTCCTTTTTTTCTTCCTTTACAGGTGTTACAAGTAGCACTGAGTGCTCCTGTGGACGTAATCATTTTACCTGTGCTGTCAGTGCTTTTGGTGAATGCACGTGCATCCCTGCTCAGTGGCAATGTGACGGAGACAACGACTGTGGGGACCACAGCGATGAAGATGGCTGCAGTAAGAATACCGCTCTCGACTTGCCTTTGGGAAAATTGAATATATTTTTCTCTGCAGATGCTTCTCTGTTTTACAGGCACATCCTACCATTTGTATGACAAAAGTTTTTGATTGTACATGACTTACTTTTGACTGACTGGGAGTCTAGCAAAGCCGTTGTCCAC
Organism: Orthonyx spaldingii; assembly: GCA_013397795.1. Classification (NCBI taxonomy): domain Eukaryota; kingdom Metazoa; phylum Chordata; class Aves; order Passeriformes; family Orthonychidae; genus Orthonyx; species Orthonyx spaldingii. Next base: position 356,474 of record VZTJ01004316.1, on the reverse strand, counting down.
TGATATAAAACCCAGTGAAAGCCCAACTTTGGCTTTTTTTTGCAGCTGGTTTTAGATGGTGTTTGGGTACGAATATGTTAGAGAGAGAGAGGAGGAACAGAGGAAATAAAACAATAAACAAATAATGGCAAATAAACAGTGCGAAGAGGTATATTGAAGGTGTCTGCCCTCAAGTAATATTCTAGTTTCTGGCCTGGCTGTCCTATGAAGGGAGGGAAAGGCAAACACTGAAATAACATTCAGTAGTCTTGAGATCTGCTGAGAGAAGTTACCTTGCAGCTACTGAGTATCTGCATAGTGTTGGCATCTGTGTATCTGAGCCTAGCTAGCTGAGAACTGATGTGAAATGTCTCTCTGAGTGGGTGTAGCATGATGGAGATGAATAAAGCCTCTTTCCATGGAGACACTAGTAAGTTCCTTTTTTACCTCATCTCTTTGGATTTCACAGAGCATGGTAGAATTGAAGTGTGGAAAAAAAGGCCTGGTCTCGTGAAACTCCCTTCTTAAAAGTTTCCGTAGAGCCAAAAATGTAAGGCTCCTGTCAATGAACATGAGAGAGAAATTTTTCTTCCTCTGCAGGATCTTTCTCTCACCTTCCCTAGTTTCTGCCATTGATTACTCTATGGAAAGGAGCTTTCCTCATCTTTTAAATATTGTCTAAAAGAATCTCTTCTTCCTTAAATGTGGGAGATGTCAATCAAGCTTTGTGAAAATTTGCTCCCTTCTCAATTCTTGTTTCTTAAAATTTTGCAAACATTGAGCAACATGAAAGACCTTGAGTCTTGGGGAGGTAAGGCATATCCAGTAGCTAAGCTGGTTTTACTGGCTTCTTACTAAGCACAGAAGAGAATTCCTTTTTTTGTGTATTTTTTTTTTTTTAAGTTGTTTTTTTTTTTTTTTTGTTTTTTGCAGGCAGGCGAGGAGATTGGGGGGATGGTGGTGGGATTGTTTTGAGTTTTTGGTGGGCTCAGTAATGATTTAGACAAGTGATACTTGTTGAAATGATTTTCTTTGTAATTCAACAACTTCCAGCACCAAAAGTTTTAAGCTAAGCAGGCATGGTAGGACTTGGGGGTAGGAGAGGTAAGATCTTCCATAGGAACTAGCAGGAGGTGGTTGAAAGCTAACAGAGTTGCTTCATACAACATATACTTAAACTGTGAATCTCCTTGCCACAAAACATTGATTCTGAAATTTCAAACATTCTCAGACAGCAATCTGACAAGTTTATGGATATATAATCTCCTAAGGGCTGTTAAAGATGAATATGCCACTTCTTGTTTGGGAAGTCTTTATTTTCACGCTACTTTCTTCCACTCTTCTCTTGGNAATATGCCACTTCTTGTTTGGGAAGTCTTTGTATTACAAATAGAGGCAGCTTTTGTGTTTTGAGGAAGAACACTTATTTTCATGCTACTTTCTTCCACTCTTCTTTTGACATCTACTGGTGCATCATGTCTCTCTCTGTGGCCTGAAAGAGGGGAACCTTTTGGTCTTGCACAGTAAGATACAATATATTAAGGAGAGTTGGCCTGTAGCTATTTGAATGGAAGCTGTACAAACTAGGAAGCAGTACTGAACTGTGAGCAATCTGCTGATATTCTCAGGCACTGGAGGTTGGGAAGAACATAAAATAGACACGGACATATAAGAGGCAGAATATAAAGTGTTGCAGAGAATGTGGGAACTGGGTTTGACTTCTGCCTTTTTTAATTTACAATTTCTAAGAAGGTTGGCCACTGCAGTTAAGACAACAAAAAAATTTCTATAAATACATGGGCAGCAAAAAGAGGGCTAAGGAGAGTCTTCATCCTTTGCTGAATGTAGAGGGTAGCACAGTGTCAGGGAAATGAGAAAAAGGCTGAGTTACTTAATGCCTTCTTTGCCTTAGTCTTTAATACCAAAACCAGTTGTCCTCAGGATACCCAGATCCTCGAAGTGGAACTTAGTGACAGAGAGCTGAGTGAAGCCCCCATAATCCAGAAGAGAATAGTTAGTGACCTGCTATGTTAATTAGACACCCACAAGTCTATGAGCCCAGATGGGATGCACCCAGAAGTAATGAGGGTGAAAGAACTTGCTAAACCACTTTCAGTCATTTAGCAGCAGTCCTGGTTAATCAGAGAAGTTCCAGTTGAATGGAGATCAGCAAATATAACACCCATCTACAAGAAGGGTTGGAAGGATGATCCAGAGAATTAAAGGCCTGTCAGCCTGACCTCAGTACCAGGGACAGTGATGGAACAGATCAGCCTAGTGCCATCATATAACATGTGCAGCACAACCAGGGATCAGGCCCAGACAATACGGTTTTACAAAAGGCAGGTCCTGCTTAACCAGCCTGATCTCCGTCTGTAGCAAGATGACCCAGTTAGTGGATGAGCAAAAGGCTGAGTCAATGGGCTGAGATACAAAAGGCAGGTCCTGCTTAACCAGCCTGATCTCCGTCTGTAGCAAGATGACCCAGTTAGTGGATGAGCAAAAGGCTGGGTCAATGGGCTGAGACCAATTGCACAAGGTTCAACAAGGTGAGGTGTCAGGTCCTACACTTGGGTCGCAACAACCCCATAAGGCACTACAGGCTGGGGGAACAGTGGCTGGAAAGCTGCTCAGCAGAAAAGGACCTGGGGATGCTGGTCACCAGCAGCTGAACATGATCCAGCAGTGTTCAGGTGGCCAAGAAGGTCAATGGCATCCTGGCCTGGATCAGCAATAGTATGGCCAGCAGGACCAGGGCAGTGATTGTCGCCCTGTACTTGACACTGGTGAGGTCACACCTCAGGTGCTGTGTCCGGTTTTGGGCTCCTCACTACGAAAAGGACATTGAGGTGCTGGAGTGTGTCCAGAGAAGGGTAGTAGAGCTGGTGAAGGGTCTAGAAAACATGTCTTAGGAGAAGGAGCTGAGGGAACTGGGGTTTAGCCTGGAGAAAAGGAGGCTTGGGGGACCTCATTGCCCTCTACAACTGCCTGAAAGGAGGTTGTAATGAGGTAAGGGTCAGTCTCTTCTACCATATCTCAAGTGAAAGGATGAGAGAAAATGGCCTTAAGTTGCACCAGGCAAGGTACATACTGTGTCGCTTGACCGCCCGGCAGGCCAGCAGGCGACAATGTCTCTGAGTACCCGGTCGGTGAGGCTTCCGCCTCGCAGGCACGCGGAGCGGCAAGGCTTTCGCCTTGAGCCCTTGCGGGGGCGGCAGCAGTCGGTGGAAGTGGTGAGACGAACATAGCGGCGATAAAGGAGGAGAAGAGGACTCACTTGTAGCAAAACTTCGAGTTTATTCCCTGTCCCGAAGGACAGGCAAACTAGCTGCGAAGGCGGGGGCTACAGAGTGAGCTCCGAGAGACGGTTGTACAGGGTTTTAAGGGGCAAGAAAAAGGGGAGGACAACAGGAATGAGCCTATGGGTAGTGTGATGGGGAATGACAGGTATCCAATAACTGGGGAACAAAGGAGGGACAAATCCAAGCTGACCAATGGGGATAACATAACTACAGAACTTTCCAGCCAGATATGAATATTAAAATGACGCCATGAATATTAAAATAACTTCTGAGGCAACAGGGGAGGGGATAGAACTTTGATGGACAAGGGCGAGTGGCGGGCATCTACTCCAGCCTGCCTTCCCCTCAGGGCTCGCTATCCTGAGAGGCGTAGTCCGCCCGTTCTACATTGTCATTTATCCGCATGGAGAAGGCAGGCTGAGCCGCAGGTTCACTCACCATGGGCAACCCAGCTGGTGACTCCGCCACCGACTGGGTGACCGCCACAATATTGGNGGTGGCAGAGCCACCGGCTGGGTGACCGCCACAATATTGGGCATTGGAAGAAAAACTTTACACTGAAAGAGTGGTCAGGCATTGGAATAAGTTGCCCAGGGAGGTGGTGGAGTCACAGTCTCTGAAAGTGTCTAAGAGGTGTCTGGCTTGAGGATACGGTTTAGGGGTGGTTTAGGTTGACTGTTGAAGTAGATGATCTTGAGGGTCTCTTCCAACCTTGGTGATCCTGTGATCTTGTTGAGGACCTAACTTGTGCTGTAGGTCTCTGCAGTTTAGTGATAGAGGAAAGGTAGCAGGTACAGAGAAGGACAGTAGGTTTGACAAGATAAAAGGGGAGATCAAGAGCTCCATTCATACTGAGTAGAAAAATGACTCAAGGGGAAGGACTAGAATAGGAGTTGCCGTTCTAAATATTGCATCTTGGTAGAATAGATACAAAGAAGAGAACTTTCTCAGCTGACAGCCAGCAGTACTTGAAGTGCAATTTAGTGGAAAGAAGAAAGCAAAAATAAAAGTCAGCATTTCTATATCATCCTTCACCCTATTGCTTGAGTGCATGACTTCAGCACACACATGCAGGGTTGCAGTGGAGGAGCCCTAAGAACACTTACTCCATTAAGCCTGTAATATCTTGCTCTGAGTAGCATCTCATTATGAATCTAGGTATGATACTATTCTTAGCTTGTAAGAACTAGCTCAACTCTACAGTGTAGGTTTGTGGTAGTTGTCTGTACTGTTTCCTGTCTTGCATAGTTATGATAGCACTGAACCTTTTTGCCAGAGCAGGTTTTTTGCTAAATCCCTCCCCTTTGCTTGGTGTGTAGGAGCCTTGTGAAGGTGTACTCGTTTGTGGGGTTAACTTTCCATTTTCTCTGTTTGCTGACTGTGCCAAGCATAAACAGGGCAGCAGGAGTGCAAGAGCAGGGGTGGGGCTTGAGCCCCTTGGAACAGCAACTTGAACTTTAAATCAATTTAAGCTTCTCTCGAATCAGCAGTGATGCACATAGTACATGAGAACAGTTGGTTCTCCAATTTTTCTTTCCTTCCCTGGCTGTTTGTCTGTGACATGCATGCAGTTTCCTGGTTGAAGTGAAATTTTGAGCTTCTCTGTTTTGAACTTGACTTACGGTTTTATTTATTAAATGAAATTAGTAAATTTCTTTTAAATACAAATACTGAGCCAAAGATTTGGATTGTCCTGATGAAGTCATCCAGCAAGCCCAAGATATTCTAAAAGCTTACTTAAAAAATATGGGGATAGTCTTCATGCTGGAGTGGACCCAATTGTTTGTTCTGACTTATGAACCTCAGTCTGTGCAACCACTTTACATGGAGTCTTCTGAGATGCTAAAGCTATTGAGATTCTTTTCCAGCAATTGTATGAATGTGCAGCTCTGAGTTTTACAGGCAGGAATTATAATATCAAGTAGATGTCTCTGAGTGGAAGAGTGAATGTGTTTGCACACAAACACACAAAAGATGTGCTTGCAAGGAATCACACCTTTCTACTGGTCTGCTGCAAGCTACTTTCAGTTACAGGGTTTTCTTTTTTCTCCTGTGAATATCCAAACTTTCCAGAGACATAAAGCTGCAACCACACCTTTTTAAGGTGTACTTTTCTTCAGTGTATCATATACTCATATATATATACTGTAAGCCAATACAACAAGAAGAGTGAGTTTCTGAGAGAGTTCTGTCTACTTCCTTGGGAAGAGGAGAGGCAAATGAGAAGACATTGGACTACTGAACTCCTAATAAAGCAAGAAAGTGAAACAGGCTGGGGATTAAGGTGAAAATTACTTTAGCAAGTCAAGATTCAGTCTTGCACCTGTGTCTATATAGTACTGCATATATGCTTGAGTAGTTGATAGGAGTTTGTTAAATTCTCTATTAAAGCTATTTTCTAGCCTTGAATTGGTAATCTGTCATTTTGGTTAAAGAATAACAGATTGAAATGCAGCGTGTGGTGTAAAAAAAAAACCAAACAACAAGATACTTGGCAGTGAGTGAAGTTATAACTATGAAAAACAAGAGCAGACACAGGAAACACTCCTTTTTGAGAGATTTTAAGTTTTGAAATAAATTCTTAAAATATAGTGTGTTCTACTTTGGTTTTTAATATTCTGTTGCATACTATAAAACAAATCACTACTTCTTGAGTTGGTTGCACTAAATTTTTCCTCAACTGTCGCTGTTTCTGCACACCCCAGACACTTTACACTTGTATTGGTGTCCTTGGAACATCTGCCTCTCCACAGGTATTTTCCATTGATTTTGGGAGAACTCTGCCTCTGCTTACCTGTGACAGAAACTGTTCTTGCAGATTTGAAGCCCTGCTGTGGTGGAAGCCAATTATTCCGTGACATGTTTGCTTCCTGCTCTGGATCATGTTTACAAGCCAGAGTGCTGTAGTAATAATAGCAAAAAGCAACCTGCCAGCTGTCATGCCAGCTCCATAGACTTTGTGTGGTGTCAGCTCTCTGGCTTGCTGACAGTGCTACGCATCCACAGAGTGGTTCAGCTGCCTTCCTGCCCTGTGCTAGCAGAGACCACTTTGGGCTGTCCTTAACGAAAGCTGCATGCAAGCAGAGGAATGGTTTTCATTCTGCCCTCCTGCACGCCCTTTGAAGTCCTGCATGGTGTGAATGAGCCTTACTTCCTGTGGCAAGGGTGAAAGGACAACTGCGTAAACTGAGGCCTGAGGATTGATAAATAGTTCTGTTTCTCATAAGATAGACTAAATCTCCCCATAACCATCCCCCCAGAAGAGCCTTCTTGCTCTGAATTTTGGGTCTGTATCATACATAATCAAAATGTAGAAGTGTTACTTCTTGGCACAAAGACTTGCTTGCTTAGCTCCAAACAAACACTGTTGTACAATACTTCTTCATTTCAAGGGACTGAAGAAAAATTTACTTTTTACCTTAAAGATTACTGAAAATGATCTGTTGTTCGAACCCATCTCATGAAGAAATCTACACAGTTCCTGTTGAACTACAGCTCATTCAAGCCCAGTAGAGGGTCTCTTCCTTGCCAGGCAGGACTATCGGTATAACCTGCTCATCATCCCCACAACAAAAATTTTTAAGGTGACAGTAGGATAAAAATCTCACAGGTCTTTTACTAAAATTAATGAAAACTTTAAAAGAATAATTTTCTGTCTGCTGTTGACTTAATCACGAGTCTTGAGCTCAGATGCAATGGCTCAGGTGAAGCTTTTCTTCTAAACTTAAAGTTTTACAAACTAGGAACTCTTGTCAAGGGTTCAGTATTCTGTTGAAAACACACCAGTTCCTTCCATATCTGCAACTTTGTCATTTTATTGGGCCTGGAGTATGTGTGTTCCCTTCAAAAGGCACCAGAATTAATGCAATGCCCCCTCAGGCAGAGTGCTTGTGATCAAAGGACTGTGAAAGATTGGATGCTGATACTCTTTTTAATTTTTTTTCCTTTTTTTTCCTTTGACCAGCAACTTCCTTAAATACAATTCAGCAGTGCAATAACATTTTATGTTATTCTGGAACTAGGTTTTTCAAAACGTTTGTTAGTAAAATGCAATGTCTCCTTTTTCTTCCTGATGGTGGACTAACCTCCTTTATTTTTGTCCCTGAACTTTTTGCCTGTTGTGCTGCAGATCTCAGCAAACAGATCTGTTTGTGGTTATGTATGTGTTTATACACGTGTGAGCATGGACATATCTGGGGGTCAGGCTGCCCTTCTCTAATGTAGGTACCATGTTGTTGGGGTTTGTTTTTTTTTTATTGTATTTCTTTTTTAAATTAACTTCTCATTCTTCACGTGAACGAGAGTTTGTCTAATTAAGTAGCCAGTATTGTTCAAGCCTCTCTGCGTTCCAGAGCTCTGAACACCAGTTGCTTGCTGTCCTTGGGTACAAAGCAACCTGCCCACCACAGGCAACAGGGATAAAGTGTTCAAAGGACAGTGGGACGTGATTCAGCCTGCGTTTCACCTTATAAACTTCCCTTTTCCCCCGCCCTCCCCCTTCTCCTGCTTGGCAATAAAAGAGTGTCCTGTGTAATAGGAGTTGGGAGAGGGGGAGGAACAGCAGGCTTATGATAGACCTAGCTTTGCTGAAACATTGGATGTTGTCCAGTGTGACCATGCAGAGGGATGAGCTCAGGGAAATGGTTGGAAGTTCAAAGGCCTTTTTGTATTGCTCACTGTCAGTTGACAGATGTGCTCTCTTTAGCTGTTGCTGCCCAGCCTAGTTCTTCCCACTGGTTCCCCTTCCTTGGGTTTGCTCCCCATCCTGCCTCTGGCTCCGCCTGGGGAGGCAAGTTAGTCCTTGTCTGTCTGGGCATTTGCCTGCCTTCAACTCCATCCTGGGACTTGCCTTTGCTCATCTCTTTTAGGAAAATATCGTTTCTTAGCATAGATATGGAGAGATCAAGCTGGAATTGAGCAGAGAAGGGGGTTTGAGGCTTAACTGTGTTTACTGTTGGCATAGCCTAATCCTGCTATGCGTACTGGTGAAAGCATGTTAGTACAATCTGCGATTGCTTTCTTATCAGTGGAAGCAATGCCTATGAAGGACTTGCAGCTGTCTTAGTAATAAATATCCTTCATTTTACAGTTTGGAGAAGGGGGCTAAAGAGGCAGAACTGTCCCAGGGTCATGCATCAATATCAAGCTGGGAAGAGAATATGGGAATTCCGTTTCTAGTCTTCTTGATGCTAATCCAGCTTGTCCTCCAGCAAGATGAAGGTCTTGTTCCACCTCTGCCAGTGAAAAGAGTTCTTGCTGCTTCATTTGTATTTCATGTACCCATCTTCTGACTGTGGCTTTTAAAATGAGCCATATGAGTGAAAGCAATACACTTACCAGATTGTGTCGCTGGTCCATCATGTCAGAACAAAACACAGTGGTAGTTGTTTGAGTGTCCTAAGTGTGACCTCCTAACTTTTGAATTTCCTCTTCAAATTTCCAAACACTTTGGATATATTTACATCAGTACTAAACATTCACTGTGGGCTAGTGATATGGCCTCAGCTTTAACTCTGTGGGAATAAAACTCATCAAAATATGAAGTAATAAATGGCCAACAGAAGAGCTGATTAGTGACAGCCCTAGAGCAAAGGGCTGTACAGTGGAACTGGAGCCTGATGTGCTTAGAACAAATAGAAGGAAACAGAAATGTTTCTGCGTAAGCAGTGTGCTTTTTAGTGGGAAGAAGGGTTTGGGAGGGCAGAGCTAGGAAGAGGGGGATTAGGAAGAGACTGCACCCCTGTGAAAAGTGCTTGCAAAATTTCCTTGCATTTTCTTTTGAAGCATCTGTTTCTGACCATTATTAGATTTAGGCTGCAAGTTTATGTGGAACTCTGCCCTGATCCCATTGACAGTTCCTCTGGTCTGTGAGGCATCAGCCCTCATTCATTAGTTTGGGTTTTTTGGTCTCAAGTGGGTTTGTGGTTTTTCTTCTTCTTTTAAAGGAGAGCTCCTGTAGAAGGGGATTTAATCCCACCCTGCCCCCACCCCTGTGTTGTCTGGGCTAGCACATACTTGCTTTCTGCTGGATTGGGGAGTTTGGTCCTCCTTTGTATGTGGCAGTTTGTGTTTCGCTCTCTTTCCCTGTGCTTGAAGCTCGATTTTTATATCTAGGGGGAGTATGAAATTGGCTGAACTGCTCCCTGTAGGGGTGGAATTTCATTTGATGTTGTTACCTCTTCAAGAGATGCAGCAGTTCAGTGGGATAATGGTATCCACTCTGAACCAGTACTAATGGCTTAACCCTCTGAGAGCCTGAAGACTTCTCCCCTGGAGAGTGAGCGTGCAAATTCCCTTCCAGGTGGCTCCTGTGCAGTCCTTTGGTGATTAGTCATGCTAAAGTGTATGCTGGGAGGATGGTCTAAGTGCTGAAATTGCAGCTGAGGTATGGGAAGGTTTTCTCAGCGGGCAGTGTTTGGACGTTGTGCTTGTGGGAGAGAGGTGTAATCTGTGGGACTGATCATCTGAGTCCTAAAATGTCTTGGTTTTATTTGGAAGCAGAGTTTGGAAAGTGGAGAGTTTTCTACTTCTACCTGCCCTGAGGCAGAAGAGGAAACTCCTCCTTCATTTTGCTGCAGCAGTGCAGGACTGTCCAGAGAAAGTGCAGTGTAAGGAAAGGGGTCAGCTGTTGGAATATCAGGGTGCTGTCAAACCTGTAGAGGGAAAATACAGATTTTTGTGCTTCCCTCTCCTTCATACCCCTCTGGGGCCCAGAAGCAGCTGGATATGATGTGGATAGATACCTGCATGGGACAGCCTGGACATGATGAGAAGGACCTTTTTTCCGAAGGGCCAATGCCAAATTCTTTGAGTGTTGAGAGTAATGACATCTACAGTGATGTCCTCAGATACAGAAATGCCTGCCACACTACAGGAACAACTGAGAAGATGATCCAAACGTGTGGTTAGAAAAATGTATGTTAGAGAAAGTCTGAATTTACCCGCCGTAATGTATTCTTACAGAGGGGGGCTTTTAGGACAGGCCCTTGGGAGAAATGTTGGAGGACTTGCTATGGAGAGCAGTGAATTATTTAGTGTGGATAATCCATGCTTCTTTAACAGGACACTGGCAGCAGTCCTAGACCAAGGGGAAACAGAGGGTTGAGAAAGCTGGAAAAGCTGAAAATGTGACTATTTGTTCTCCTTATTAAATCATCCTCCTTTTGTGTGTGGCTGCTGTCTTCACCTTCTTTTTTTACCCACTGCCCTCCGCTCTCACTTCCACCTCCAGGATAGTGTTGGCAGGGAGAGGAGTAGCAGGATAGCAGAAGAGGGCTGGCCTGGCTGGTGACAGATGGGAGATGCTGTCGGCAAGCTGGGCTGGGATGAAAGGGTTTCAGGCAGTCGCCTTTCTAGCCCTCGCCCCTTCACATCACCGAGTGAGTGCTGTTCTTTGGAGAACACACCTGTCAGGAACAGTCTTGTGCAGCCCCTTGCCTACCACAGCTGGCAGCACTTAAAAGCATGAACCTCTCAGGGTTGAGTGTTCCTCTCATCTGTGGAGGAAAAAACAGGACTGATGCTCCCCCTTGAATTCCAACTTTGTGGCTCCAGGCCTCTTCAAACACTGTGGATTTGTGGATCCACTCTATTCTAAACAGACTCCTGTAAAGGCAAGCATCATCCTGTGTCTGTCCCCTTCTTCCATCGTTTCTGGAAACCTTGAGCAAGGTTTGGACTCTGTTGTCCACGCCTGAGGTACAGCAAATTATCCCCAGCAGCGGATTCCTGCCTCTAAGCTTCTTCTTGCAGATTTCTTAGAAAACCTGACAGAGTTCCCGTGCTGAAACACATTGTAGCATGTTACTTTGTAACGTCAAAAACTTCTGATTTTGCTCCTGATAGTTTTCACTCTAAGGAAGTTGCTGTGTAATAGAAACAGGATGGACTGCACTGGGAAGCATGCAGGAAAGATGTTGATTGTGTAATTTTGCTTGCTATAAAACAAGTGCAGTTACAGAAGGACAGCAGGCTCAAGGATGAAAGAGGAAAAAGGAACTCAGTGGGGGAATTGCGACAGCTACTTTATTGTGGAAAGGTCAGTGTTTCCCTGAGGAAGAGAGACTGCCAAGCTACAGACCTACCCTGGCCTCCCATCTGAGGAACAGCTCTTCCTGATGACTTGAAATTTTGTCCTTTGTTTCTAAGAGATGTAGCTCTGCTCCCTTAGGAGGGAAGGAACTTTGTTTTCAGGAAGGAAGCCGGCTGCAGCTCCATGAGGTGTTTCTTTGCTCTTTCAGTGCTGCCCACTTGCTCCCCTTTGGACTTCCACTGTGACAATGGAAAATGTATCCGCCGGTCATGGGTCTGCGATGGAGACAATGACTGTGAGGATGATTCTGATGAACAGGACTGCCGTAAGTCACCTGTCTGAGGGAAGAGGCTGGGTGCAGTGCCTGCCTGCTATGGCTGGGGAAGGTTAATCCTTTTTGTTACAGGAATGTAAGAGTCTATCCACTGAATTGGATCTCTGGCTTATAATAAGCTATATTCTGCCTCTGATAGAGGTACCTGTAAGCCCTGCTGCCTTGGCACCTGGCTTGCTGTTCAACTGTCTGTCTTGGGGGAGGGGATGCTTCTCCATCCAGCTGTAGAACCGTTTATGCCCTGCAGCCTTGCTAGTTAATGTCCCATGAAGCACTTCCCTGAGCTGAGCTCTTCATGCCCTCCCCTGTTAGTGGAAACACCTAACCCCTGCCAAATCCTACTGAACTGCCTGTCTGGCTGACTTCCTGTGGCCTCAGGTTCCACTGTCTGACTTTTCTGAAGTGCTGGGCTGTCACCAGCATCCTGTCCCTTCAAACAGGGCACCTTGAGGGGAGGGGGGTGCTGTAGGGATGCTGCCTACACAGGGTTGTGTGCATAGTGCTCCAGAGTGACTCTGATGGAGGAACCCCATCTCAAGAAATGTGGAAATAGAGCTTTTGATTGTAAAGTATTCCATGTCCACTACATGCATGGAAATGAGTTCACTTTCTGATCAGTATATCCCTGATCTTTGCCTGCTTTTTTAGGCAAAGAGCTGGGAAACAAAGTTCAGGGGTTGATATCCTGTGTGATACTCTGGAATGCAGGACTAAGCTCAGTTTTCCAGTCTATGCAAATATATTCATGAAGGAAAAGGTATATAGGTTTGGGTCTGTTTGGTTTTCTGTTTTTCATAAAAGGTTGAAATGTCCTCATATCTAAGGCAGCAGTGGAGAAGGGTGTGATCAAAAGATTTGGAGACTAATGAAAGGAGAAAGGCAAGGTTCTGTGCATGAGAGATTCCTGGGGGGTTATTCAGACTAGCAGTAACCATAGGAGGATTTCTGTTGGACTGAAGTCATTGGGTGCTAATTTTGCAGTTCCTTTCCTTTCCTTTCCTTACTGGTCTGCAGACAAGCTTCCTTAGTAGACTGGCAAGGAGAGTGGAATAAGGCTCCAAATACTGAAGTGTTCAGAAGAGGAAGTTCAAATTTTCTCTCTCCCTCTTCGGTGAACATGTCCTTTGCTTTGAAGACAGCTTTAGCATTGTTGTGAAAAGAAGGTGGAAATACAGCACTACGAGCAGTTATTTATTAAATAATGATAGGGACTATTAATTAATCTAAAAAGAGGTGTGGATTACCTTTTTTCTGTGCAGAGTTACCTTGAGTCTGGTTTGGGGCTGTGCTAGAATACATACCAGCATAGGGTGGGTGGCTTCATCTCTCTGTTCCAGCTACTTCCTTCAACCTATGTTCTCAAGTTTTAGAGCCTGCTGTACCATTGGCATGTGAACGGAGTAGGAAAGAGGCACTCAAGAAATCCCCCAGTGGCTCTCCTGGTATTTGTTAGGGGAATCAGCTCTCCAGCATCACGGTCTTTAGAGGATGATGCTTGATTTGTAACATGTCATGCATTTGGTGTTCTGCAAGCTAAATCTTCTTGCCTTGCCTTTACCTTATCCCTATCGTGTCCCTGCAGCTCCAAGGGAGTGTGAGGAAGATGAGTTCTCATGTCAGAATGGATACTGCATTCGCAGCCTGTGGCACTGTGATGGTGACAATGACTGTGGGGACAACAGTGATGAGCAGTGTGGTGAGTAATGTAAATACTGCCCTCACAGTACCTTAAAAGGAGTTGTGCAGAGTCCAGCCCGTGCAGTTCTAGGATCCCCTGAACATGGCTAAGGCTCCCAGCTGGCTTTTCTGGGCTGAACTTGTGGGATATTCCATTCCAAGGTCTGGCTGCTTAGGATCTTGGGCTATGTGGCTTACTAGCCAGGCAGAAAAAAAATCACTTGAGACCTTTCATTCCCTGACATGCCATTGTGAAGTCCCCTTGAATTCCTGTTGAATGCAGCACTCTGTGTCAGTTCAATGAACAATGACGGTTTTGCTCAGGCCCTGCCTGACATGGGTATGTATGGTTTAATGAGCAGTCTTGTTTGTGGGTGCCCTAGGAGCTTCAGGAGGATGCTGTGGTGTTTTTGTGGGTGCTCTGAAAAAAACCAAGGCTTTGTTTGCGTTGCTGTCTCTGCAGATATGAGAAAGTGCTCGGAGAAGGAGTTCCGCTGCAGTGACGGCAGCTGCATAGCTGAGCACTGGTTCTGTGATGGGGACACAGACTGCAAGGATGGCTCAGATGAAGAGAATTGCCGTAAGTGCTTTCCTTTGTAATCACAGGAAATAGCCCTTTGGACCTGCTCTTGCCTTGGGTTTTGGCATGTTTTCTGCAGCAGAGATCAAAAACAAGTTAGTCCTGCCTGTACTGGCAGCTATGCTGCCTTCTGCTGCCTACTCCAGAGGGCACAAAAGAATGGTGTCTCTCTTGTGTTACCTCACAGGCATACTTCGTCTGTGCCTTGCTGCTTCTCTGTTCCTTCCCATAGCTGTGACCTTGAGTCAGAGCAGGAGGTTTATGCTTTACTGAATATATACCTCTCTATAAAACTAAAGGAGTTGAAGGGCAGCTGGAAGGCAAGAATACTATTGCCTTCTTTTTCCTCTTGTCTGATTCATGAATGAAATTTTGGAAGTGGAGGGGTACTCTGCTTATTGAAAGCACCCTCAGGTACTGCACACTGGAGGCACCTCCAGCCTGTCCAGTCTCTTTTCACGTAAATGCTTTTTGCAGGATGTTGCCCAAAAAGTGACTGATGCTGAAGGGAGGGGTGGGTCTGGGGCATGAGAACCCACAAAAGTTATTTCCTTCTTCACTTTCACAGGCTTGTAGCAAGTGGGACAGGAGTTTGTGTCCCTTTCTAATCCACACTGCCTCTCTCCTGAGTCTGTGAGCACTGTCCATGTTTCTGGAACTTGCAGTGGTCCCTTCCCCCACCCTGCTCTCAAAGGCATTTTGCAGAATTTGTTCTAGATAGCGGGAAACTTCAAAAGGCTCTGGGAGGGGGTGAGGGCCGCCAGCTCTTGAAGGGCAGGGGGAGTGAATGCATGGGGGAGTTGTCTTTTATCTCTCCAGATAATGAGAGTTGGCAGAAAGCCAGGGGCTACAAACATTTCTAAACCAAGAAAGAACTCCAAGAGGAAGCCAGCCTCTCTCCTTCTCCTTTCGCTCTCTACCTTTCTCATTCCCTTGCCTGTCACTTCACCAAAGGACATGGATAAACCCTCAGGAAGGGAAGAGAGATGTTCCAACGTTGTCTCCTGTGGGAGTGGAGGGGCACCTAGAAGTGATGTCCCTACTTCTCTGAGCTGGAATGTTATTTTAGTCCTGGCTGGCAGTTGTCTCTATAAGACATTTTAAGTAACTTGCTAGGAAGCTCAGTTTGGCTACCTCCTGTTACTCTTATCTTCATCCATGTGGTTGTCATCTTTTCCTTATCTACAATCATGTTTGTCATTCATCTGGGACAAGGTGGGACCACACTCTTCTTTTTTGTGTGGGTTTTTTTCTCTTCTTTTTGTTTCTTTTGGGGATGTGTGTGTTACAGTTGAATCCCACAACATGATAATTTAAGTCACTGACTTCATTTTCTCAAGGAAACCAAAACACTTAGGCTCCTTCGGTGAGGGACACATTAACACACATTTTCATATCCAACCACTGGACACTCACTGAATTAAAACTCTTAGTTCATGCCTTCAGGCTGTGCCCATTACTTCAGGTTGGAGAGACAGGTGTGGTTCACTCCTAGACTACTCTTTCTTTTCAGTCTTTTTTTTCCCTTTTGTTTAATAGGTTTATATTCAGAACTGCTCAGTTGGGAGACTTGCATACCTGAAATATACAGGGCATTCTCCAGACAGTATGAGAAGAGGTGTCAGATTCTGTTGTGTGGGACTCAAAATATTTTTCATGCCTTCCCACTTAGTGTACTGTTGAACAGAGAGCAGTAGGCAAATCCTTGACCATTAGTTTGTTTGGCTTTGCCCAGGGTCATCTCTCTGGCAGTGCTCCTCACTGAATAGGCATGGTTGTTTTGGCGAGAGCTTGAGAGGAGAGGGAGGGGAAAATCCTCAAAGGTCAGGTGCAGGCCTGGACACCCTGCTGCTTGCTTGCTTGCTTTGGTCTTCAAGTGCTTATTTTTGTTAAAATTTTAAAGGAATCGCTCTCTAGTTTAACCTTGCATTCTGGCATGCCTCAGTCCTTAATATGGAGCTATCCCTAAGGGTTTCTTTATTTTTCTGTCTGCATTTCTATCTAGCTTTTTTTCAGATTTATTAAACAATTTAAACACTTTTTGGGCACTAAGACATAGTGTTTCAAGCATAAGATGGAAGGTGACAGTCTTAGATCCTTTTTGATGCTTTCCCATCAATTCTTCCTTCATAGGTTTTTGCTTGTCTAGAATTTAATGGCTCCTGAAAGGTTCAGTCTTTATAGCCTAATATCCTATGTAACGTTTTTTAAAATTGTATGTACTGCATTGTCTGCATGAGTGTCTTTATATATAGGTTTAACCTGCTTTTCAGTGAAGCAGAACCAGCATTCCTCTCTGTAATACAAATCATGCAGAGATATGCAGCAATGGCTAGTAATTTCCAACCTCTTTCCACTGAATACTTGCCAGTCCATTATGGGACTGAGAAGGTTACTTCTAAACTGGACTGTACCTTGTTACCTCACACACTTTTTCTTTGATTCTCTTGCTAGCATCAGATGTTCCAGCTGCCACCTGCAGCTTGGAGGAGTTCCAGTGTGCATATGGACGCTGCATCTTGGACATCTACCACTGTGATGGTGATGATGACTGTGGGGACTGGTCTGATGAATCTGACTGCTGTAAGTTAGTGCAGAGTGATGTCCTGGTCCAAGCATCAGAGTTGCAGACGTAAATGGATTTTGCATTGGCTTGAGAAGGAGCTACAGTGTAGATGGCAATCTAATTGTTCACATATAAGCTGGCTCCTTCATTATTAGGGATTTTATTTAACTGTGTAAAGTGAGAATAGTGATGAGAACTGTGTAGTCAGTGCACTTCTGCTTACAAGAATTGTGACAATTTCCAGGAAAAATCTATTCAGAGCCAAGTTCCTTAATAATGGAGGGTAAGGGTGGTACTCAGGATTTCTGGGGATGTTACGTTGGTCTGAGTTTGCTCTTTTTGTGTTTTACCATCTCTGCAGCATCTCACCAGCCGTGTCGCTCTGGAGAGTTCATGTGCAACAGTGGCTTGTGCATTAATGCTGGCTGGAGGTGTGATGGGGACTTCGACTGTGATGATCAGTCAGATGAGAGGAACTGCAGTGAGTGCTGGGAACTGGTGGAAACATTCCGTTTCTGTGGACGCAAAACAGTGTTGGGGACAGCTTTGGAACTGGGTCTCTTCTGATCCTTCTTGCTCATCTAATGTTCCTTTTTTGGACCCTCAGCTACATCTATGTGCACAGCTGACCAGTTCCGCTGTAAGTCAGGACGCTGTGTCCGTCTGTCCTGGCGTTGTGATGGGGAAGATGACTGCTCTGACAACAGTGATGAAGAGAACTGTGAGAACACAGGTTTGGCCTGCTGCTTTGCAGCTTAATAGCTAGTGTTTTCATCCTGAAGGTAACAGATAGTGAAGTTTCTTTTGGACTGCTTCAGTGAGTTCATCTAGAATTTCTGTCCTTCCCAGAGAATGGGATCTGTAGGCTGTATTATATGCTTGCCAACTTGTGCAGGTCTGTGTCCTTTAACTTAGGTGAAGGTGTTTGCTGGTCAAGTATCTCCTATCTTGTCCCTACTCTGTGAATTACCACAGAGCTCTGGGACAATTCCATTCGGACTTGGAAACATCAATAATGTGCCAAGTTACTACCTTTGTCACGTGGGCTATACTAACTTACGTCTTCTAGGTAGTTCTGGATAGCTTTCATGTTGCATTGGGAAATTGCTGAACAATTCTAGTGGCAGTGGAATCAAAAAAGACATTTAGTGGAAGAGAAGAGTAAAACTTTTGTTTTAGAGGATTAAGGGTGTCAGCTTCCCCATTAGATACTTGCTCAGGAGTCACTCTCTCTAGTATTCATCTCACATACCACTATTCTTTTGTATGATAGTGATTCTGGAGAGGAGGAGGGTTTCAACTCATCCTAGTGTTATGGTAGGATTCAAGGAATGTCTAAAATCTTCTCTTTTCCTTAAAGCCTTCAGGATGCCTATAGGTTTTGTTGAGGAATAGAGTGTACTGGTCCATGAATTCGTCCTAGTGAGCGGAGGCCAGCTATGTGTACTGATCCTTCTGGATCAGTGTATTCTGAGCAGTGGTTTTAGTGGTGACAAAATGGATTTGTGAAACTGTACCTCTTGTTTTGGGGCTGTTGAGGCGTGGAGAGTGGGTGTTCTACAAGGACAGCTGAGCTCAGAGGACCTGGAGAGGCACACTTTGTAGTCATTTGAGAGCAGCTGCTCTGAACTGGTCAGCTGTTGTGAGCATCAGTGTGGTGATCCCGGAAAAAGCAATTGTACTTCAAGACAAGCCAGTAACCCTGTTTCCTCACCCTGATAACAAAGGTATTTAGAGGTACTGAAAGAACAGTTGCCACCCAGAAGCCAAGTCAAACTTCCAGAGCCACTGAAACTCACTATCTCCACATCAAACCAAACACAAGGTATTGTTACTGTAAGGTTAGTTGTGCAGTTCTACATTAGGGCTATGGTGGCAGTCAACAGGTAAAAA
This sequence comes from Orthonyx spaldingii, assembly GCA_013397795.1. Lineage (NCBI taxonomy): Eukaryota > Metazoa > Chordata > Aves > Passeriformes > Orthonychidae > Orthonyx > Orthonyx spaldingii. Next base: position 338,111 of record VZTJ01004316.1, on the reverse strand, counting down.
TTAAACTGGGTTTTCCAAGCAGGATGTGTACTCGCTTATCTAGGCGACATAATGTGGTGTCCCAGTTTCTGTAGCAAGAGTTAAAATCCTCTTGGTTTTAGAGCAGAGTTATATTTTTATTGGCCATAGAGAAGATTCCTAAAATACTAGGCAATCAGCTGGTGTAAGGATCTTTATGTTCAATATGACAAGTGAAGTCCAAGTTTCAGAATCCTTCACGTAAAGTATTCCTGTGTTCTGAAAAGTGGATCTGCATGTGGTTTGGTTTTATGTTCCCACTTGGTGTGTCTGTAGTTCTTAACTGTACTTGTTAATCTCACAACTAACCTTTTCCACACGGCTTACAGGCAGTTTGCCAATCTGATTGTTTCTCTGCTGGTAACTGTATTGTCCTGTTATCTTTGTAAGATTATCAGAGGGTGATGATTTAGGGACCGCTATTCAAGTCAGCTCAAGAGGTACAAGAAGTAAGAGGCAACAGGACAGTGCAGTTATTGCTGAAGAAACAATCAGATTGGCAAAGTCCCTACAAACAGTATTACTTTGCTTACAAGAATTCTGTACAGTCTCCTTGCCAACAGCAGAAGTTGAAGCGTGTAGGTCATGTGAAATCCTGTTGCCTGAGCTCAGATTTCAGGGATGCATGTAAATCTCCTTCCAAGTCCATCACAGTGCAGTTAGGGCTTGACAAGATGTTCCTTCCTAGGCAGGTTTAAGATCCATAGCCGGTGCTGGTGTGACAGATCAGATTATTAAAGTGAGGAACTGACTCCTCCTTTGCACATGCTAAGCAGGGTTGTGGATTCTGGAACCAAAAGGAGCTAAGCCAGGACCTTCCAGTCATTCTAAGAGAAACTGGTTAGATGAACTTCACAGTAAAGCAACAGTGGACTCAGACTCGAGGAGAGTTTGCAGACCTCCAAATCAACATAAAAATATGTGGAGCAGTAAGGAGTTCTAGATGAGCTGAATTCAAGAAAAGAGGAAGTCATGGATTTGTGCTTATATGAAAAGTTTGTAACAAATCTTAAAAAATGTTCTGTATTCTTTTCTTAACCATGACTGTTGTTCCATTAGTAAGCTGTGGTGTGCTGCTTTCCCGTTCTTCTATTGCAGGCACCCCTCAGTGTGCCCCAGACCAGTTCCTGTGTGGGAACGGGCGTTGTATTGGCCAGAGGAAGCTGTGCAATGGAGCAAATGATTGTGGAGATGGCAGTGATGAGAGCCCACATCAAAACTGCCGTAAGTCCTCCCAAGTTCAGTCTTAAACATAAATGGAGGCCTAGTAATGTGTGGGAGTCTATCTGGTGTTACTGAAGGATGTGTGTAGGAAAGAAAGCCTGAGCTGCGCCAATGGGAGAGAGTTAAAGACTGAGGAAAAAAACCTTGTTGGTGTTGCCAATTAAAGATTGCACACGAGGAATAATGGGAAAAAGATTATGATCTCAGGTGTCACCATTTGTCTGCAGAGACACTGAATCCTAAAATCATGTTAATCCGAGCTCTGTTGTCCCATTCAGTTATGGCCTGCAGAGGAGAGCTCTGACTGCAAAGAGGAAGCTTCCAGCACAGCTTGTGTCCTCCCCCTCTTGTTCAGCCTGCTTTGAAGGGCAACTGCTGCCTGACAGCTGAAGCAAGAGCAGCTGCCTTGTGGTTTCGGCTCAGTTATCTTCACATGTTTCTTCCGCAGGTCCACGAACAGGGGAGGAGAATTGCAATGTCAACAATGGTGGCTGTGCTCAGAAGTGCCAGATGGTACGAGGGATGGTGCAGTGCACTTGCCACACAGGTTACAGGCTCCTGGAAGATGGCCGATCATGCCAAGGTGGGTTTTTGGAGCAGTAGCCTCCTCCCCGCTGCTTTGATATGTTTGAAATTAGTGGCTATGATAGGGTGAAAATCAGAGTATGAAAGCAGATGCAATCTATCAGTGAGATTGTCAGGTTTGCTGATGATCTATCTAATGGTAACTTTCTCTGTGACACGCAGATGTGAATGAATGTGCTGAGGAAGGCTACTGCAGCCAAGGCTGTACCAACAGTGAAGGAGGCTTCCAGTGCTGGTGTGAGCAAGGCTATGAGCTGCGACCTGACAAACGTAGCTGCAAAGCTCTAGGTAAAGGGGAGTTCATCCTAACAACACAATTGGTTTGCATCTCTTGGTTCAGTTCTCATAATTATGTCTCTAGTTCTTCAGTGGCAGCATTGTGCTGTTCACCAAACAAACATATGAAGCAAAGGAAGTACCTGGATTTGTACTAGATATGCCCACATTGTTGATGCCTCTGAAAATTTTGTGTGATTTTGACCATAGAGAGAGGTACTACACTGTTTGCTTTCCCTGCCAGAGGGACAGTGCTTGCCTTCTCTTCCTAGTCCTTTGTCATTCCTTGTGACTCAGAACCTGGGACAAAATGAGCATTCTGTCTCTGTTCAGGAAGTGTCTTAGCCTTTCCAGTGAGTGAGGTTATATTACACCTGCTTCGGATTTGACCCTTGATGCTGGTCACCAATCTTGAATGCTGTGAGTGGCTGCTGTGTGGGCATCTGCTGAGTTTTTTTAAGGACATCTATACATTTATTTAACTTTATTCCTCCTCTGATGTAGGAGCTGAAGAATTAGAAATTCCACTTAAAGACTTCAGATTTCATTAGGAATTCACCTAATGAAATCCATAAAGGATGTTGATATTTTGGGGTTTTTTTTTGCAGTGGAAGTACCTGCTGAGTTTATATCTGGCTGAGGCAGATTTCAACTGTGTCCTATCTGTGGTAGAAGGTGTGTTTGCATGGCTAGGAAAAGGATATAGGAAAAAGAAACTGTAGTCCAGCTGCCAAGTGGCTGCCTAGTGATATGGTTTCAGAGGCTGAGGTGAGGCAGGCTTAGGTGGAACCTGAAATGATCGCTTCCTGCTGAGTTAATTTTTGCCAGAAGGTTCAAAACTGCTCATCTTTGAGTTAGGACTGTGTATAGAGGATGTTAAAACAGCTCTCTGAAGTGTTTTGCACTTGGGGTTGATCTCTGTTGCCAATACTGCAAAACTGTATTCTGGGACTGAGTGGAGAGGGAATGGTAGACAGGACCCAGTCAAGTGGTGTCAAATACTCTAATGCTGTCTTCCTGTATATTCCTAGGGCCAGAGCCAGTGCTGCTCTTTGCCAATCGAATTGATATCCGACAAGTGTTGCCTCATCGCTCTGAGTATACGTTGCTCCTGAACAACCTGGAAAATGCCATTGCCCTTGACTTCCACCACAGCAAGGAGCTGGTGTTCTGGTCTGATGTCACGCTGGATCGCATCATGAGGGCCAATCTGAATGGCAGCAATGTGGAAGAGGTGGTTTCCACAGGGCTGGAGAGCCCAGGTGCGTCATCACAAAAAAGGCAACAGCCTAGGGTGGGTGAGTGGAGAAAAGTGGGGTCCCAGCATTCAGAACAAAGTGCATCTCCTTGAGGAAGGGTATGGGTTGGATGGAATGGGTGTGAGGTGAGTGTCCCCCTGGAGTTAATCTTGACTGGCAGGAGAAGAAACTGGTCCTCTTCTGAGGCATACAGGGAAAGGGAACTATTTTTCTGTGCAGATCCAGATCCATGGTTTCATTCTGTGCTTAATTCTCTCTTGACCATAGGTGGACTTGCTATTGATTGGATCCATGACAAATTATACTGGACAGACTCTGGGACATCTCGAATTGAAGTAGCAAACTTGGATGGCACTCACAGGAAAGTGCTTTTGTGGCAGAACCTGGAGAAGCCCCGAGCAATTGCCCTGCATCCTATGGAGGGGTGAGTGAAAACATGGGATCCCAGTGAGCCCTCCATACACATGCTTCTTGTTGAACATTGAAAACACCATTCTAGGTCACAAAGGTTACCTCTCGGCTCAAGACTTCTGTAGACACTGACAGTTTGAGGAATCTGGCAATGCTGGGACCCTTCAGAGCCTTAATCTTGCTCGGAGCCTTTCAGCTTTCAGCAGGCTGGATGTTATTTTTCACTTCTCCCATGGCTGTGACCCAGTCTCATGCTCGAGGTCACAGGACTGATACTGTTTTGCCCTGGTAGGGAGTGATGCTGGGTGCAGTATGCGGGCCATGAGTTTTCTAGCCTGTCTCTCCCTGTCTCCTGCAGTACTATCTACTGGACTGACTGGGGCAACACTCCCCGCATTGAGTATTCCAACATGGATGGCTCCAATCGGCGCATCATTGCGGATACACACCTCTTCTGGCCCAATGGACTGACCATTGACTATGCAGGACATCGAATGTACTGGGTGGATGCCAAACATCACGTCATTGAGAGGGCTGACCTTGATGGACGCAATAGGAAGGCTGTTATTAGCCAAGGTGAGTAACAGGCTTTCTCCAGGGAGTGCTTTCTGCAATGAAGACCACAGAGTAGCACAGTGCTAATCTGAGTTTGAGACACTGGCTTCTGTATCTGTGCTTGTCTCCTGTTCTTTCACTGTGGAATGAATTCTGTCCGCTACCCAGTCATCAGTGGCTGCATTAAGAGCAGCATGGCCAGCAGGTTGAGGGAGGTGTTTCTGCTCTTGTGAGACTCCACCTGGAGTGCTGCATCTGTCTTTGGGGCTCCAACATGGAACTGTTGCAAGAAGTCTAGAGGAGGGTCACGAAGTTGATAAGAGGACTGGTGCATTCTCCTACAAAGACAGACTGGAAGGAAAGTTGGGGCTGTTCAGCCTGGAAAGGAGAAGGTTGTGTGGAGACCTCATTGCAGCCTTCCAGTCTCTGAAGGGAACCTACCAGGAAGCAGGAGATTCTTCATCAGGAACTGTAGGGCTAGGAGAAGGAGTACTGGGTACAAATTAAAAGAGGGGAAATTAAGTTTAGATATTAGGAAGAAATTTCTTACAGTGAGGGTGGTGAGATAGTGGAACAGGTTGCCCAGGGAGGTTGTGAATGCCCCAGTCCTGGCAATGTTCAGTTGGGTTGGATGAGGCCTTAAGCAGTCTGTACTAGTGGGAGGTGTCCCTGCCTGTGGTAGGAGGCTTGGGACTAGATGATCTTTAAGGTCCATTCCAACCCCCTAACATTCTATCTGTGATTATAGGACAGAGAGGAATTGTCTGTTATATTAGTGTAAAGCATATTTGAGCAGGTTGACTGTGGTGAAGCCTAAGGGGCAGTGGAAAGAGCATTCCTTTGTCTCCCTGCTAGCCTGAGTCATGTTAGACCTGATTACATCCCTATATTGGATGTCTGTTACAGGGCTCCCACACCCATTTGCTATCACCGTGTTTGAGGACAGTCTGTACTGGACAGACTGGCACACCAAGAGCATCAACAGTGCCAACAAATTCACAGGCAAGAACCAGGAGATCATCCGCAACAAACTCCACTTCCCTATGGACATCCACACGCTGCATCCTCAGCGGCAGCCAGCAGGTAACTGCAGAGCAGGTAGAGACTCCTTTGAGCCAGCAGAAGACCTGAAGCCACCCACTCCCTGTAAAGCCGGGAGGTGACAGCCCGGATCCAGCATGTGGACACATCCCTGCCTGTGCCCGGGGCTGTGGCAGAACTTGCTCCATTCTCTCGTGTGGAGGTCGCTCGCCCGTACCTCGGAGTTGGGTGTTACTGCAGCTCCCCCTGCTGACACCGGGGTGGAGGCCTTTCAGTAGGAAATACTCGGGGCTTGTTTATGTAAGAGCTGTTTCGGGACAGGGGAAAAATCATAAGTGGGCATTGTAATGACTGACACCTCCTGTACTCCTCTTCAATTGCCATTACCTTCTCTAGAAATGGGTTGAGTTAAATGTTCATTTTAAAATTGAGCCCTAGAAATGGAGTTAGTTTATACGTTTCCTTATTTTCAATTAACTTCTGGGTAGGGAAGTTATATCTGTGTGATCTTGACACCTCAACTAGTGTTTTTCCTGCTTTCTTTACTCTTTGCTTTATGTGTGGTTGCTTTTGTCTTTGGCTACTTGAGCAGGGAGAAACCGTTGTGGGGACAACAACGGCGGCTGCACTCACCTCTGCCTGCCCAGCAGCAAGGATTACACCTGCGCCTGCCCCACGGGCTTCCGCAAGACCAGCAGCCACGCCTGCGCCCAGAGTAAGTGAGGTGGGACCACATGCTCAGATGTTCAGTGGGTGGCAGAGGGTTGGCAGTGGGATTAAGCATCAGCAGCACTTGCTTCCAAGGAGATGCAGCTGGATAGCCCGAGTTAGAAGTGTTAAGAGTCCTGCCAGAGGATGCTTCACCTTTTTGATGCATTCCTCTGTTGTGTATTCTCACTGCCCTCACTAGGCTTCATGGGCGGATACAGATAAATTCTACCCTTGGTCCTTATTTCAGGGCTGCTATTGATGTCATGCTACCTGGCACAGCTGATTGTCTCCCTAAAATTCCCATAACGGCTGTGTCAGTGATGAACAAAAAATTCAGTCCTCATCATTGCCACAGTTTCTCTTAGTTTGCAACCATGTGAGAGAATTAGACCAACTATCTCCCAGATTTTCAAGAGTTATTTTTAAATAGCTATTTGTTTTGGAGGGACATCCATGCCATCCTTTGAAGAATATGGTTGGCCTGCTTCCCTCAGCACAGGTTACACTGCAGGAGAGAGCTCACAACCACTCTGACTCCCCTTGCCCGTCTTCTCCCAGTGATATTTTGCTTCCAGTAAAAAAAAAAAAAAAGACCAAAGACTTGCCAGTGAGAGATGATGTAGGTGGTTATGGTTGTGGATATAGCAGGGAATTGTCTGTCTGTCACTGTATTGTTGAACTTAGAGAAATTAAAAGAAGACCTTTCGACCTTTGATCAGGTCTTGACAAGTTCCTGCTTTTTGCCCGAAGGATGGACATCCGTCGGATCAGCTTTGACACAGATGACCTGTCAGATGATGTCATCCCCCTTGCTGATGTTCGCAGTGCTGTGGCTCTAGATTGGGACTCAAAGGATGACTATGTCTACTGGACAGACGTTAGCACTGACTCAATCAGCCGAGCAAAATGGGATGGATCGAACCAGGAGGTACAGTGTTCACTATGTGGGGAGGTCATCTGGCCAGGAGACTCCTTGAGCATCAGATTTGAAGCCACTGGGATACACTGGCCTTTTAAGGTGCTGCAGTTCATGATGGATCTTTTGTGCATTAGTTTGTCTAGTTCTGGCGAACTAATGAGATCACTGAACACTTCATAAACAAATTGGGTGTATGGAAGACCTGGAATGGAGACATGAAGCATAGTGATTTGTGGGCTGTAGTCAATTCCTTTGTCATAGCCCTAAAATCTGAAAGGAAGAAGTATTAAATCCTTTGTTATGTTCTACATTTGGAACAAGAGTCATGCTCTTTGGGAATGCTTTTTGCACACACTCCTAGGCTGATGGTATTACAAATGAGGCAAACAGAATTCAAAGTTTGGATTTGCAGTTTGAACAGGCACAAAAAATAGATGTTTCTTCAAATAAAAGCCTTATTTGGATTTCTAAGTCCTTAATGCTCTCTCTTGTGTAGCATTGCTCTGCTCAGGCTTTTCCCTTTTGAAGGTTAACATTGTTTGTGAATGGGTAGTGCATTGGGCAAGTATTTTCTCCCTAAGGTCTAATTTCACTAAGGTTTTTTCTTTTTGTTTTCATTTAGGTTGTGGTGGACACTAGCCTGGAAAGTCCAGCTGGACTGGCAATTGACTGGGTCACCAACAAGCTATACTGGACTGATGCAGGTACTGGGATCCTCTGCTTTACATAGACTTCTGTCTTCTGTATTAGTCATGAAAACTGAGAATCTACTGGCTAGTTCTGTCTCATTCCAAATTTGTCTATTTCTGTGTAGCAAAAAGATGGAGTTTCGTGTCTTGTTCTTCTAACTGAGTGTGAATTGAGACACAACCCTTAGTTTAATTCTCTTTGCAGTATCCCCAGTACTAATTCTGTAGAAAGATATATGACCATTGTCTTGCTGCAGAGCTTGTGATTGTGTGCATTTATGTAACTTCCAACAGTGTGTTTTGGGGTGCAGCAGGTAATATTTGAAGGATGTTCCCTGCTGGAGAGTCATAGTTGAGAGAGATGTAAGGAAGATTATTCTTTTTTAGCTGTTCTCTCATGGCTTGGGGGCTTAGGTAAGAGGTGATTTATATTCATACAGGACTCTACATCAGTGACCAGCCACAGAGGTGACTTCAGAGGGTAGAAAGTGTCACTCTAAGTGCCATTTCTTACCTATCTTCCAGCTAAGAACAGAGGTGATTATAGGGAAGAATGCATTGTTATATGGAAGTTTTTTGCCTCAGCTCTTGCAATTCCAATTTGATCAGTCATTTTGTCTCCCAATTTTTGTAGGTACAGATCGGATAGAGGTCTCCAACACAGATGGGACCATGAGAACTGTTCTAATCTGGGAGAACCTAGACAGACCTAGAGATATTGTGGTGGACCCTGTTGGAGGGTAAGAGATTCTTTCTTCTGGGATGACATAAGAATTCTTGCATGTCTAAAGATATTCTGGTTCTTTGGTTTTGTACAATTTTCTTTCTCACTGGTGCCATTATTCTACAACCTGCTAATGACTGAAACTAAAGACATGATTTTAGATGCTAATGGAACAAGATAAGCAGAGGTAATTGCCTGTTCTGCTGTGGAGCTTGCAGGAGCTGGCTAGTGTTTTCATTTTTTTATCCTGGGGATGTGATAACTAAAGATGTGGTACAAAAAATATGTAGAATGGGGCCATCTAGATGTTTTCTATTTCTCTGTTTCACATGTATGTTGAATTTCTATTCAAGCTCCCTGCTTATCAGCTAGAGTTTCAGTCAGAAGGATGTCCTCAGACCTTGTGGAGGTGGGGATAGGATGGATAGGAAAAAGTTTGCCAGCCATTGCTTTAGAAGCATTGAATGTCTTGAATGGAAGTGTGCTATTCTTTCCTCGAGTGGATTACTGGAAGACAAATGCAGCAAGAGTGTAAAGGGCTGGTGGTGTAGATTGGTCAATAATTAGTTAATTTTTAGACCTTAACCTATTTTCTTGAACTTTTTCCTACACATTGTAATTAGGTCAGCCCATGGGAAGCAGAAGGTATAATAAATTTGAGTATGATCTTAGGTACTTTACAAAAACCCAAGGCTGGACATGAGTACAGTAATAGTCTAATGCTTCTTCCTGCTAGGGTCTGAAGGCACCAGGCTCCCTTGCTTGTCTGTAACACTGCCTGGCTGTAGTGGCAGTGAACAAGTGTGGGCATTCACTCCTGTCTGGGCTTCTTCCCAGGTTCATGTACTGGACTGACTGGGGAGCTAACCCAAAAATTGAACGTGCTGGTATGGATGCCTCGAACCGCTTGGTGATCATTTCCTCCAACCTGACATGGCCCAATGGCTTGGCCATTGACTATGAGTCACAGCGCTTGTACTGGGCAGACGCAGGCATGAAGACCATCGAGTATGCCAGTCTGGATGGAAGCCACAGGAAGGTAAGTAAGCCATCTGTGAGGAGCAGGTCTGGGAGCCTGAACACATAGTGTCGATAGCTCCTGCCTCTTTTTCCAATGGAAAGGGAAATTTACAAATCAAAGTACACAGCTGTTTTCACTGGGAGAAAAGAGCTCCCTTTCAATTTAAAACTGTGTGTGAGGGAAGTTTGAGGGCAAAGGTTGCCTCGTCATTCTCCTTTTGCTGTGACTGTATGTTATGATGTTGAGAGGAAGCAAGGGAAGCCTTGTCCCCTTAGTGACTTCATAGTCACTAATATATATAACATATATATATTAGTAAATATAGACATAAAATATATTTTTAAAATACTTTAATATATATAATATAATACTTTTCTTGGGGCGCTGTGGGTAATCTGAGCAGGTGCTGATTGGGAACAATCTGCCTCACCCCTTTGGACTTACTCTTTATGGTGAGAGAATCTACTGGACAGACTGGCAGGCCAAAAGCATCCAGAGCGCAGATAGGAGGACTGGGCAGTCTCGCGAAACGCTGCAGGACAATCTGGAAAATCTTATGGATATTCATGTTTTCCACCGGCACAGGCCACCAGGTACAGAGCTCACCCCCAAGCCCCACTGAGCTGAGAGCTTGCTCCAGGCTCTGCTGTGTGGCACATCTTCTCTGCAAGGAGGCTGACCTGTCAGCCCTCATTGTCTTAAGTGTCTGTGTGGAATATGGGAGCATGAGAATTAATTCTCAACTTCGTGTTTGAGGGCATGGTAGAAGGCATTTCTATAGCTGCTGCATCCCTTTTTTGTGCTGGTGCTACTGGCTCATGGATTTCTCATCCTCTTTTCCATAGTACGTACTGCATGTGAAGTTAGCAATGGAGGCTGCAGTCACCTGTGCCTTCTGGCACCTCTTCCGAAAGGTTACAGCTGTACCTGCCCTACAGGGATCAACCTCCAATCTGATGGCAAGACCTGCTCCCCTGGTGAGTCTCCTCTGTAGGATCCTCATTGCAGTTTTGTATCACAGCTACATTTTGCCTCTGCTGTATTAGAGAACAAATTTCACTTTTATGTGCTTACCTGCTTTACCCCTTGAAAAACCCATTTGGTGCCTGTACCTTCAATTTGAGTGGGAATTACTATGGAGAAACCTACTCATAAATGGATTGATGAAGGAGATGTTATTCTTGAAATTATGTTGGACGAGTAAACCAAATGTCACATTTTTTCCCATGCTTTTGCGCTAAGATTGAGGTGAAATCTTAAACTAGCAGGTGCTGTGTTCTTTAATAGGTCTGTATACACTCCTCCTGTGGAACCTCTGTTGTGGATGGCGGAAGGCACTTGGCTTCAGGCGATGGTACATCCACCTTTCCTCCTTAGCAGGAAAAAAGTGACTCTTAATTGCCATTTCCCACACATATTAGCAGAAATAACTCTTCTATGAGTGTGCTGCTTTTCAACTTGGATGTAAAGAAGCATTAAGTGATGCTCAAAAAAGCTTTTGTACACAGATAGTCCATAAGCCAAGATTTTCCTGAGACACTTTGCGTTTTCCACTGAAGTGGATGTAACCTCTAGAATATTTGTTAAATGATGCCTACAGTTGACTGAACTTGCTCCTCACTAATATCTGTCTGTTTTCAACTCTGCAGGAATGACCAGTTTTCTGATCTTTGCCAGAAGGACTGACATCCGGATGGTCTCTCTGGATATCCCCTACTTTGCAGATGTTGTTGTCTCAGTCAATGTCTCCATGAAGAACACCATAGCAATTGGAGTGGATCCTCGTGAAGGTCTGAACTTCTTAGCGTATCTGACTGTGTTTGAAAGGCAACGAGTAACTTCATATCTAAATGTCTGAGTAAAATTCCAGGCATAGATCTTACTGTAGGCTGTGGATTTGGGTAGTTTGGGTTTTTTCCCTTGTATGTGCTGCAAATAATTCTTTTCTGCTGAGGAAAGGAATATCCTTATAGGAAAGCAGAGAACCCAAACTATATGGAAAGAAAACTGCCTGCAGTATTGAGTGGAGTTCCTGTGCATTTTGTATTTAAGAAAGTTCCTCCTGCTGAGGCCTTTTACAACAGTAGAGCTGAGACTCTGGTTGTTCATGTATAGTAAACATCTGATGCTGTGCTGAATTTCAACACTGTTACACAGTAAGGTGGATGATCTCATTTTGAGAAGTCAGATGTGGAACTCTACTGCTAGCTGGTGGTGTTAGGTGTTCTCTGTCCCTATGTGAAAGTCAGACCTTTTGTAATGGTCCTAAATATTTTGGGGTGAATTGGAACAAGAAAATTTGCACTGTTTTATTGCTCTAGCATAATAATCTTGTGCCATTATTATTCCTGTACAATCAGATCCGTTTTGAATGGTGTTGCAGGTAGTCAGAGACCTGGATCTGTTTTTTAAGGATTTTGCTGTTTGGTTGTTGGGGTTTGGTATGGTTTGGTTTTGTTCTGGGCTTTTTAAGTTTCTCTTTCTTCTTCAACCCAGGAAAGGTTTACTGGTCAGACAGCACATTGCGGAAAATCAGTCGGGCTGCTCTTGATGGCTCACAATTTGAGGACATCATCACTACAGGTGAGGGAGATTTTGATCTGAGAGCCTCTTGCTTCTATGCAGTATGAAAAGAGAGATTCTCTGATACCCTGGTAGAATACATTTTGGTGAAAAGGCAAGCAAAGCCTAAAGCAGTTGCCTACGAGATCGACAGGAGAAATACTAGAAGTTCCTGACTAAATTGGGAGAATAAGCAGTGACCAAAATGTCTTTCGATTTTCTCAGGTCTTTTGACTACAGATGGGCTGGCTGTGGATGCTATTGGCAGGAAGATATATTGGACAGATACAGGAACAAATCGGATTGAAGTGGGCAACCTCGATGGCTCCATGAGGAAAGTCTTGGTCTGGCAGAACCTGGACAGCCCTCGGGCAATAGCTTTATACCATGAAATGGGGTTAGTGTTGTCAAGGATTATCTAGGAGTTACACAGGACTTCTGATCTCCTTTTCCATAATACTTGCTGACTTTTCCCCAGGTATATGTACTGGACGGACTGGGGTGAGAATGCCAAGCTGGAACGCTCTGGGATGGATGGCTCCGGACGTGTGGTGTTGATCAGCAACAACTTGGGCTGGCCTAACGGACTGGCAGTGGATAAGGCTGGGTCCCAGCTGCTCTGGGCTGATGCACACACTGAGGTCTGATTCTGTTCTTCAGTGTTGTTTGTCATTGGGTCTTTGGTGGCCTGGAGGCTGCTTTGAAGGTCTTGAGCAAGTTGTCAAACGAACAAAGGGAATGTAAACTTTTCTGAGAGTCTGGGGTATGGAGGGAGGGTGAACCTGAATAACATCACTTGCTGAGACTGTTTCCCACTTGCTACAGTAAGTGCTAGCAAGAGGAGAAGTGTTTTGAGTATGGGATGATGTTTTACTTCTTCCTGTAGCGGATCGAGGCTGCGGATCTCAATGGCGCGAACCGCCGCACCCTGCTGTCTCCTGTGCAGCATCCCTACGGCCTCACTTTGCTGGACTCTTACATCTACTGGACTGACTGGCAAACTCGCAGCATTCACAGGGCTGACAAGGACACTGGTGCCAATGTCATCTTGGTGAGGGCAAACCTGCCTGGCCTCATGGACATTCAAGCTGTCGATAGGGCGCGGCCCATGGGTAAGTTGGTCCCCAGTTGGCGGTTGTTGGTGGTGGTGAGGGGAGCCCTTCAGAGCTGTCATTGGAAAGAGTCCTTTGAAGTAAAGCAGGAGTGAGAGAGTGACTTCTCAAAAATCAGCTTTTCTTTTCTTCTGATCCCTTCTTTTAAGGCATCACTTCTTCTCTCTTTAACTATTTTTGCACTCCTCCCTGTTTACCCAGCTCTATAGGTCTAGTGTTCATTACTGCATGCTTTTTGACCTCTTTGTTCCATTTCCTTCACTGGATTGCACTGACAGCCTCATTCTCGCACACAGCAGAGCCACTTTCTTAGAACTGAACAAGTCATACCCTATTAGGCTTCACCAGAGTGTACTGGCATCGGACAGTTTCCCTTTTAACTGCAGAAGACACTAATTCTTCTTAAATCAGTTGCTGAAATCATATTTCAAGGTCTAGTATTATTTCCCAGTCATTGCAGGCTTCATCTTCTTGTCTGCAAAATCTCTGCTGTTTTAGTTGCTGTTAATATATCATGCTGTCCAACTATTCTGTGCCAGAGTAAATTTTTGTTACTCTTTGGGGATCCTATAACACCCCATTTTGCCTCCTTGCTTTTCACTGGAAGCTGTTGCTTTGTGCTGTGACTTTGTTTTGGTGCAACTTCCCCAATACATACTTCTACAGAAGACCGTGCTGCTTTTCCTGTGGTTAGTAACAGCAGAACATCACTCTTGGCTGTGTAACTTGGCAATATAACTTAAAGCTGACCAAAAGGCCATCATATCCACGTTGTCTTCTTCCTACTCCCTATACTTGTCTTCTGGGATTATTCCCTCTTAGTAAACATGTGCTGGGTTATTTACAATTAAAAAAAAGTTATATGACCCTAATACGTCAGACACTTCGAGCAAGCTTCTCTGATGCCTTTGTTTACTTGCCACTGTGCGCAGCTAAGTTGAAACAGAAGCTTCTTTGTCAGCCTGGCCTCTGGTGCATTGTCACACTACTTCCCCACAGGGTTGACTCTTTCTGTCAGCATTACCATTTGCGGCAGTAATAAAGTTAAACTGCAGTTGCATAAATCTGTGAGCATTTGGCTGTTCCTTTTTCCATGGGAAGACTGTGATTAGCAAGGAATGTAGGTTAAGATTTTTCTTCAAATGATCCCTCTTCTTCTGGACCCTCCTATTCTCCTTGCCAATCATGTGCGTACCTACCATGAATCTTGGAGAGGAGTGAGAGTGCCTCTGTACAAAGCGTTGTAGATTCCCAGCAAGTAGGATGTACAAAGGGATGTAGATTCCCTGGGATGGTAGGAATGAGCTCAACTGCTAGCATGTTGTGCATGTATGTAGCCTTTAAAATAAAGCTTTGGTCTATGGAATCCTTAAACTATGCTTTCCCTGTTTCTAAAGGCTTCAATAAATGTGGAGTTCGTAACGGTGGCTGCTCCCACCTTTGCTTACCTCACCCCACTGGTTTCTCCTGTGCCTGCCCCACTGGCATCCAGCTGAAGAGAGATGAGCAGACATGTGACTCTTCTCCAGAGACCTACCTGCTTTTCTCTAGCCGTGCTTCCATCCGTCGTATCTCGCTGGACACCAGTGACCACACAGATGTGCACATACCTGTCCCTGAGCTGAACAATGTCATTTCTCTGGACTATGATAGTGTGGATGGCAAGATTTACTACACAGATGTATTTCTTGATGTTATCAGGTAGGTGCCAGTCAGCTGCTTGGTCGGTGCCCAGGTCACCCAGTGACTTGTGCTGAGTGTGTCAGTAAACTGGGGAGATTGAGCATTACACCTCTACTTACACCTTGTCTTTGGTACACAGCATCATGTGTATCACTGAACTCATGCTGAAGGTGTCTTTAACCTGCTGGAGACTGGGGAAAAAAGTGTTAGGGAGGTAGTAGTATGCAGTGGCCCTGTGACTGATGGAGATCCAGGCTTTGCAGGAGCTACCTGTTCCTCACTGCCGTTTGTCATTGATTTCTATTCAGGCGGGCTGATCTGAATGGCAGCAACATGGAAACTGTTATTGGTCAGGGTTTGAAGACTACGGATGGCCTGGCAGTGGACTGGGTAGCCAGGAACCTCTACTGGACAGACACAGGACGCAATACCATCGAAGTGGCTAGACTGGATGGAACCTCCAGGAAAGTGCTGATCAATAACAGCCTGGATGAACCCCGAGCCATTGCTGTCTTTCCCAAGAAGGGGTAGGTGTGGGGTTATTGGTGGGGCAGGGAGAAGGGCTGCACAGAGGCAGGTTAGAAGAGGAGGTTGTGGGAGGAAGAAGAGATATTGCCATGTGAATCTGCAGGTATCAGTAAGGAGTTGCCTCAGAGTGACTTGCAGTAATCAGGCAGACAGTGAATTTGAAGGTTGAGCAGATAGCTGTGAGAAGCAGGCTACAGACTATATTATCTTTCTTGAACCTGAAGAATCTGGCGGTTTTATTCATAACCAAAACTTTCCTTAGGCCAAATGAAATGGTCTTTTCTTCTTACCTTCTTCTTGGCTTTTATGTCTTCAGGTATCTCTTCTGGACAGATTGGGGTCACATTGCTAAAATTGAACGGGCAAACTTGGATGGCTCTGAACGTAAAATCCTGATTAACACTGACCTAGGATGGCCCAATGGATTGACTTTGGATTATGACACCAGGCGGTCAGTGAAAGATTTTCCTGTACTTGCATAGGGTTAAGGGATGTAATGAATTTTTTAGTTTTCTTACCTTCTTCTTAGTTTATTGGAGTAGCAGTGTGGGTTTGGGGTTGGTTTTGGGGTGTTTGGAGGGTTTTTTCTTTAGGTTTTTTTTTTCCTGATCCATCTTATGATTCCATGATCTTTGCTAGTAAATGACTAGAAAGTAAAGAGGGGTTGTATAGATGGAAGCTCACCTCTTCCCCTGTGCATTCAGGATATACTGGGTGGATGCACACCTTGATCGCATAGAGAGTTGCGACCTCAATGGGAAGCTACGGCAAGTGTTGGTCAGCCAGGTGTCACATCCCTTTGCTCTGACGCAGGTGAGAAGATTTTCCTGCTGCCACCGTTCTCCCTGGTGTGTTGATGAGTTTGTAGAGTGGAGTTTGGGAACAGGGAAGTGTTACAGTCTGGGGAAGCCAAGATGCTGAGGGGATAGTACTTAAATCTTCTCTGGAGCTAACAAAGGAAGTTTGTCTGAACTGTGGGGTGTAGACAGTCATCATCTTTAAAATAAGAGGATGAGGATTTGAAAAGGCCTTTGTTTTGGGCCTTCTTCCACTGGGATATGTTTTTTGTGGATATCCTGTGTCTACATGACTAAACATGCTAATAATGGCTGTGATTTTTCTTTGCTGTCTCCCTGAGCAGCAGGACAGATGGATATACTGGACTGACTGGCAAACAAAATCTATCCAGAGAGTGGATAAATACTCCGGGCGGAACAAAGAGACCGTCCTAGCCAATGTTGAGGGATTGATGGATATCATTGTGGTTTCTCCTCAGAGACAGACAGGTAAATAGAAGGGCCTTGATTCAGGCAAATGCTAATTGTAGACCAAAGGAACTCTGGAACCACTGCACTATTGTGGATGTCAAGTAAGGATGACATCTGTTTTTATGCTCAAACTATTCACACATCTTCCCTTAGCACACTCCTTGTCTGCCTGTGACTTTTCAGTCAGGTACATCTTAATGGTGTTCTGTTAGAGCTTTGATTAGCAGATATCACTTTCTTGTTGTTCCTCCGACATTGTGTTAAAAAAAAAGAATGTGAACTTTTAATTTTTTTTATCTCTGCAACTATATTGTCTGGACTTCTGTCTAAAGATTTCCAGTGCCTTCCTTTCAAGATTGCCCTAATCCAATCCAGTGTCTGGCTGTTGTCATCACTTTCTTAGCAATCAGATGAAGGGTGAAGGGCATATGCCAAAAGCATAATAACTTGCTGGATTTTTAAGAAGTATTTCTGGCTGAGCAGGAAAAAAGGTTGTTGCTCTGAGCTCCTTTTTGTTCAGATGTAATGTATTTAGAAAATTGTTTGTTCCTTCCAGGTAGTAATGCTTGTGGAGTGAACAATGGAGGCTGCACTCACCTCTGCTTTGCCAGGGCTTCTGACTTTGTCTGCGCGTGTCCAGATGAACCAGATGGGCGGCCCTGTTCTACCAGTGAGTTTACTGGGTGTCACTTGGGTAGTAGCTTCCATAAGTGAGCCACTGCTACTGCTTATGCAATGGCAACCAGAGCAACTGAGACTCGCCAGTGTATAAATCTTACGCAGAGTCGTATATTGGAAGTGAGACCAGTGACTCTGAGCAATAGAGCCACTTTCTCTCCTTTCTGCTGACAAACTGGGTTTGAAATGGGAAGGCTGATCATATAAGCTATAGAGAGTTTTAGAAATGGCCTATCAGACTTGTCCATCTGTCCCACAAAGTTAGAGTCCTGCTAATTTTTCTCTGTTGTTCTAGTTCCTGGTGTGGTGCCCCCTGGTCCGGAACCAACCAGTGTAAGTGAGAGAAGTCAAACACCACCTGGCAGACTAGGTACCTCAACAACCAAACCTCTCACATCTCTGGAAACAGTGGAAGGAAAGTAAGTGTTCTTGTTCTCTTGGAATTGGGGTGTGAAAGTCACAGCTTTTGCAAGGTGCTACACGCAAGTCCCCTCTGGTTGCCATCATCCAAATGTACCTATGCCTAGCCAAAAGAGGATAATGGAGCTCCAGATTTCACATTCTTAATGGATGGAACTATTATGACAAAGAATGCAGAACACTGTTGAGATGGCAAGAAAGGGCTGCAGATTCTTTCTGTCCTTTCTGTTGAAATGTGTGTCTAGGCTGACTGCTGAAGTGTTAAAATCCTCCTTTAGGCCATGTGTCATTCATTTAATTGATTTTTGAATCTCCTAATTTTGAGAACTCATTTCTGAGAGGAGCACAGAGGACTCTGTTGCTTCAATTCACTGAAACATCTCAGATTAGACCCACACTGCTGAGGAAGTGGTTCTGCCCTGGGAGGGGGATAGTTTGCTTGGGGCAGAACAGAATTTTTGCAGCTCTAACATTTAAGTTACAATGCAGGTAGTTAAGAGACTGTTTTCTGCTAATTACCTACAGCCTGCTATTTATACAGCTCAGCAAAAGAGTAGTTCTATAGTATATGGCTGAGTTGGGGCACAACTTGCATTTTGTTGAGTTTGATTTATTGGCCAGAATGGTCTTTGTGCTGACTCTGAGACATTTTGATTTTTGCTTCAGCACTAATGCTGAAATGTATTTCCTGACAGATACATGTGTACACCTGTGTACCTGAGAGATGAATCTAGAATGACTCAGATATAAAGATACTGCAGACCGATAATTGATATATATATATGCACACCCCTATATATGTGTGTGTATATGGTTGTCTCTTCTCTGGATACAGAATACTGAAGAAGAGAAAGGAAAACCTTTGTTTTTTAACTAGAAAGGGAAGGGATATCACTGCTAGCCCATTCCATCCTGTGTTTTGATACCTTTGATACTGTTGATTCTGCTTTCAGTAAATAACTGTCCTTCCTTCTGTCATTCAGCTGCTCTGACAAAGATGCTAGGCAAGGATTGTGTACTCGTGCCAACGAGGCAGTGTTGGCCACCATGGGTGAGTTCCTTTGCTTCAACTCTTCTGTACCAGGGTTGTTTTTCCAGATATGCCCAGGGCATTCCAGTCCCCAGTGTCTGAAACTGAAATTTTTGAAACTCAGACTTGAATTACTCAAATGCTCTCTGAGCAGAGCAAAATGCCTCTAAGGATGAACATCAGTTACAGACATTCATTAACCTACATGGGGACTTTTCCAAATGACTCTTTGGTCTGAAGAATAGTTCTGTTTTCTTTCATCCCATACTTCACCCATTGGGCTCTTCCCATTAGTAATACTCTTTTTCACTGTCTCCTTTGCGTTTAGTTGAAGATGATTGACTGGGGTAATTGCTTCCCACTGAAGGAGTCACCTGTCAGCAAGGGGGTCTAACTCCTGCATTACAACCCCATTACAAAGATCTTGACTCTCCTTGGTTTGCTGGGACCTGGGTGGGAGGAAAGTTTACCATATGTTTGGTTTTATATGAAGCCAGACAAGAACCTCTGCTAAACCTTGATGTGCTGACATTTTAGTTTACATACTTCTGTATAGGTAAAGCCTCAGCATTAGGCATTACACCAGGGTCAGTATTATCCAGTGAAATATAAGACAAGTGCATAAATTACATTTGGTGTTCACTTTCAGGAGAAGGACTGCATGTCAGCTACATTATTGGAGGTCTTCTCAGCATCTTGTTTATTTTGCTGCTTATTGCTGCTTTCATTATATATAGGTAAGTGATCTCTTTTTCCCCTCCTGGCCAACTGTAAACTCTAGGGCTGTAGGAGAAAAAAGTTCCTGAAAGCACTAAATCTTCCTTTATTGTCATTTACAGTCCTTTTCTTCTCCATTGGAAGGAATGCTTGATGGTTTTATTTGCAAGGTTTGAGTCCTGTGCCTCTGAAGTGTTGGTCATGCAGTTCTACTGTCTGAAACCTTATTGGCTACATTTTCTGCAGAGGGCTTATGAGTTATGGACAGGGATGTGAGATAATTCGTATCTCACTAGATGTGTGAGCTCATGTGCTTTCTGACAGATAACTTCACCAGTTACTGTCAGCAGAGCTTTTGTGATTACATGGCAGTGCCTTGCTGTACTGGTAGCTAGTAAATGGACTAGTAGCTGAAGAGCCAGGTGAGGCCAGCCTCCTCTCTTGAGGGACAGTGGAGATTGCTGGAGCCTTCCACTTGCTGAGCACTCAGGAACTTTGGATCCTGGCAGTAGGCTCCTTGTCTTTTCTGACAGCTCTCTTCCTCTAGGCATAATAAGTCCAAGTTTACGGACCCTGGCTTGGGGAACCTCACCTACAGTAATCCTTCCTATCGGACATCTACCCAGGAGGTGAAGATTGAATCCATTCCCAAACCAACCATGTACAACCAGTTGTGCTACAAGAAAGAGGTAAGAGCTGCTGCTAAGGACATGGGAGCCCAGCTCAAACTGCTGAGTATTACAGGCCTCACTATGTGGAAGGATTGCAACTTGTGAGCCTTTACTTCTAGGACGTAGGAGGACAGCTTCAGTGAATGGTTCAGACTGCTATGGAGATCAGCCAGCAGCACTTCTTCGCCAGTGGGCTGCAGTGAATTTGACCTGCCTATAGTTCTGTGCTTCTTACCCACTCCCACAGTGTCTTGTGTTTCATTTGCATTGGGTGCTGGCCCTCAAAAATACATGAGCCAACTGGAATTGTCTTCCTTGGATACAGGTCCCAGTTAGTGACTATTGCACTAAGATTGCTTTGGACAGTCACCAGGGGAACTAGGCAGCCAGAAGGGGTTTGGTGACAAGAATGTGGCTCGTGGCTGTGCACTGCCTGGAAGGGGTGGGATAGGGGAAAAAAATACAGCCCTTATTAAATACAGCAGTTTAAAGGCCCTTCAGAGGTCCATGCTTTGTGCCACAGGATGGAGAAAGTTTAATATATCTTGCAGCACTTAGTTTCTCCTCTCTTTTCTCCTCAGAAGCTTTCTTATCACTCAGATAGCTTCTCATCTTCCCTCTTCTGATTTCCGTGCACATCCTCATGTCAGGTATCACTACTCTGTGTATTTGATCCTGCCTCCCTCACTCAAGCTCTGTTGTGTGGCTCAAGCGCTGTCCATACTAATTGCTCTTTCTTGGTTTTTCCCCTCCCTGCTTTTATGTCCTTAAACTAGCTCTACTGTCTGTGAGGAAAGTATAAGTAATTTTCTATGGCAGATTCTTTGGTCTGGGCTTTGGCTACTCATACTCAATGAGACTTGAAAAAGGTAATTTGTGTTAGGACTATTTATGATCATCTGTTAGATCACTTAGTTCCTCTAGCAGGGATCACAGACTTAGGCAGGGGAGGGTTTTCCCTTACTGTTTTTCAGAGGTACTATCCAATAGATTTCCCAAACTTTCAAGGCATTTTAGCCTTATCTATTAAGGATAAGCCAGGATTATTTATCTGGGAATCTAAATCCTTTCCACTTTTCTCTTAATTCTGATGCTCCTTGATATGCACAGATGTGTATTTCCTCACCCCCTCCACTTTCTCCTTGGGGATAGATCAGATGCTCCTTATTTGTCAGTGAGCCAAGTCAGACAGATTTCACTACTTTAATCTCAGTGTGGTCTCTTTAGCCTCTGATAATTTTCGTTGTTTCGCTATAATCTCCTTCCCCTGTGTCACTGTGAGACTTGGACTCAACAGTGGTATTCCAGCTGTGCTTTGCTGAGGGGTGAATCTAGAATGACTCCGATGTAAAGATGTTGCAAACCTAGAATTGATTCCCTGCCTACTTTTACCATGAGGTTTTTTGTCTGTTTCTGCTTCCCATGGTGTTTGGTGGGGTTTTTTTGCTTTCCTTTTTAGGCTCAGTGTTCTTCCTCTCTTCTGTCAGGGAATATATGTAGTTGAATTAGAAGAGCAACCTCATCCTCATTCCCCTACCATGACTGAAGACTCATGGAGTTTGGAATGAGAGCTCTTGCAGGGAGGGCTCCTCTGGGGTTGCTAAAGAACTAAAGGAAACTTAAAATGGGTTCTGCCATTGTGGCAGTTCAAGCCCATGGCTGTTTACATGGAGGTCCAGCTTTTTGTCTGCTGCACTGTCTTCATTCCAGTTCTGCATTGCTCTTTGCCGTATTTTTCCGTAGATGTATTTTTTTCATTCATCTGTCTTCTCCCTAGACTGGTCCTGACCACAGCTACACTAAGGAGAAGATCAAGATTGTGGAGGGAATATGCCTTTTATCCAGTGACGATTCCGAATGGGATGACCTTAAGCAGATTCGGAGCTCCCGCGGAGGGATCCTCCGGGACCACGTCTGCATGAAGACGGATACGGTCTCTATCCAGGCTAGTTCTGGGTCACTGGATGACACTGAAACTGAGCAGCTGCTACAGGAAGAGCAGTCTGAATGCAGCAGTGTGAACACAGCAGCAGCCACTCCCGAGCGGCGTGGCTCGCTCCCAGACACGGGCTGGAAACACCAACGCAAGCCCTCCACAGAGAGCGAGGTCTAAAGTACACGTGACTTTGGAAACAGTCGTACCCTCCCTACCCTCTGCTCTGCACAAAAAATACAGGACTCTGCCTGCTAGGCAAGGAAGGGCACAGAGACCAGCCTCTCTCACAAGGGGCCCGCGACTGGGACTGCCTTTCAGCAAGAAGCTTGGGCAGCTGTGTTGTTGTGGTTGGAGGATGGGTGGGTTGGTTGGAACCCAGAGACCCTTTTGACTCATTTTCACTGTCTGTGGTTTATTTATATGTTCCCTTTTCCTGGAAGCTGCCACATTAACTTTTGCAGTGACTCGTCTGGCCTGAATCTGGTTGAGAGTCTCTGTTCCCTGGCAACCTGCAAGTCCTGAGCCATCCAGCTCACGGTCAATGCCCATGAAGAGAGCAGAGCTGCCTCACTGCTGGCTCCTGGTCACAGAAGTACCCCGTGTCATTCCAGCACTAGCAGCACTCTTTGAGGCTTTGTGTTGAGGGGTCTCTGACTTGAGAGAGGTCTTGGTGTAGATGGGGTGTACTTCGGGGCTCAAGAGGACACTGACACAGCATCAGGTCACCTTGTAAAGGCATAAAGAGGGTAACCACAGTTGCCAAGACTCACTTCATGAGGGCATCACTGCTTACTTTCATACCTGCTACTAAAAACTTTAATGAATGCTCACACTGGAGCACTGTGTCTGTTGCTGGCAGCGGACACTGCTCCTGTTCTCCCCTTTCCTGTTAAAACATGTTTCTACTCTGGAAAAACAAGAGTCAGCAAATGGCCCTTTCAGAACTGTTCCCTGTGGGTACTGGAGTCTGAGTGCTGAACTGGAGACAAGAAGAGATTGGTCTTTTACTTAGCTTTACAGAGCTAATGGGAGGAAATGGATCTCAGCAAGACCTAAATTTTACTGATCTTTGCATAACTCATATATAAAAAGGAAAAAGAAAATTTGTTAGGTCCCCACTAGTCCCAATTCTGCCAGGTCCCAATTATTTTGGCCTTTAGGACCTTTGATTACCATAATAAGGGAAAAGAGAGAATTCCTAGGTCAAGTCTTTCCCAGGAGAATGCTCAGTGCTGACAGTTAGGAGCTGCTTTATTACTAGGCTGAGCCCATTTGACCTAGAATGAGACAATAATCAGGGAGCTGCAAGGGCCATTTTAAGTAGTTGTTTATTGGATAGAATTGCACTTTAAGTTCTTCTGTTACCACTAAACAGCTCTCCTTGCCAAGTAATTTTTCCCATCAGCTGCATGAGCTTCAGTTGTTCTCTGGCCTCGAAGGCTCTTATCCTTTAGGGAATGTCATCCTACCCTTGCAGCCAAAACCCAGCAGCATTTGGAGCTGGGTCTTGCATGCTCCCAAGGACTGTTGCCACCCTTTCATATTCTCTTGTCATCTGTTTGTTCAAAAAGAAAAAAGAGAAAATATTGCTTGACACTTCTTCATAAATGAAATTTATATTAACCCCTCAAGTCACATGGTAGAATATTAAGCATTAAGCCAGATACTTGGAAGCAGAACTTCCCAGTGAAGAATTTCTCACTGCAAACTTTGTAACCTCTTTATCACCCAGAAAGAGGTCAAGTACATTCCCACCCGTGGTGTAAAGAGAGCAAAACATACACCAGGGGTATGGTTCAGAGGTGGGGGGAAGGGTGCATCTCCTATCCAGTATTTTTTTCAGCTGGTGAAAAAAAGGAGAATCATCCTACTCTGCTTGAACCTTGTTTATATACTAGCAGGCCTGCTACTCCTGAAAAACAGAACAGTTGCCAGTGGTTTGGCTGTACTTTTCACAGCAGAGGTAGCTTCGCAGAAAGGGGAAGGTTGCAGCTTCAACCTGGCTAGGTTGCTTGAAACTCTGTCCATAACTGCACCATGGGGCTGACGGGTGTATATTCCTGTGGAAAATGAACTGGAGCTAAGGCTTGGAAATGTCTTTCCCTGTGTTAATGTGGGACTCTTCCCTACTCCCAGAGGGATTTATTTTTATTTTTTTTAATTAGATTTTTATTTAATTATTTATTTGATTGACTCCAGCCTGGGAAGCATTGATTTTGTTGGGCAGAGGCACTTTCGGATGAGGTGTGGACTTGACTGGGAACTGACAAAGGAGTGCATATCACTGTCGTGGACCCTGCCCATCTAAGTTGCTTCACAAAGGGACAACACCGGAGGGCTCAAGTGTAGACAGAAGAATCTATTTGAGCAGAAACCACCTGTAGGGGCAGGGGCATCAGGGCTGGGAGTGGGGGACTGGGGAGGAAGGCTCTGACTTGTAGGAGAGCAGGGTTTCTTTGGGTTTTGGAATGGGTTGTTTTTTGGTTTTTCCCCCCAATAGCTTATGTGATCATGCACCAAAATCCTGAGGTGGGACAGGGGTGAAGGGAAACATCTGCCCAGACCTGTCACTTAAGATTAGGTCAGCTTGTCAGAGTAATTGCTGTCCAAGTCACAAGTGTGGAATCGAAAGGAAAAACACAGTCAGTCTTTTCAACAACTCGTGGTGCTTGTGATCTCCACCTTGATCAATATTCTCTGCTGCTTCGTAGGAGAGACCCTGCACACTCCAGCCTAACAACCATTCATAACTGCTCTCTGCTCCCTTCCTCAAATGATTATGGTGAAAAGGAGCAATAAAATGTCACACGGCCTCCTCTACCAGTGAGGTGGGCAGAAATTTGTGTCTTTTTCCTAGAGACAGCCCCAGTGAGATGCTGCCTTGGGGATGCATCATGGTTCCCCGTTCTGGGGAAGAGAAGACCCTCGTTGCACTTAGGATGTTAAGAATGTAGAAAGGCTACTGGAGGATGATCTCTTGAGCACTGATTTACTGTGTAAAAAGCAAACCTCTCTCCTGTCTGTCCCGAGCTAACGTCAGTGATTTCCGTGTGTTCCTGTGTAATGGTTTTAACGTTACTCACTGGAGACATTGGATTTTCTGGAGTTATTTAACCACTGTGTTCAGTATTTTAGGGGTTGATGATAATTTAATATAAATTTAGCTTTTCTTAACCACTCTGCCTGGCTCTTGGTTGTGAATCATGCATGTTATTTGGACTCTCCTTTGAATGAGGAACTCCCAAACCTGTTCAGACAGAACCTCAGCTTTGCTTCATTTGAGAGGAGCACAAAGGTAGGAACAGATTTGGGTTCTTAGAAACCTGATTTAGCACACACCGTACCCCTGTGACTTTGAATCAGGAGTCCAATATCTACACTCACTTTTGCAGATACTTCACACACAATACCTCTCACTC